>PVJO010030238.1:0-15776 GCA_004026905.1 Hystrix cristata | reverse complement strand
TGGCCATCTGCAAGCCACTCCATTACTCCAGCATCATGGACAGGCGAAAATGTATCTGGCTCGTTTTGATATCATGGATTGTTGGCTTTGTGCATGCTGTGAGTCAACTGCTTATGATTCTGGAGCTGCCTTTCTGTGGCCCCAAAGTAGTGGACAGCTTTTTCTGTGATATTCCCTTGGTGCTGAAATTAGCCTGCATGGATACAGAGACTCTGGGGTTCATTATAAATGCAGACAGTAGTGTTTTGGCAACAACTTGTTTCATTCTGCTGCTGGTCTCCTATACTTATATTCTGTTAACTGTCCGCCTTCACTCTAAAGATGGTGCATCCAAAGCCCTGTCTACCTGTACCTCCCACATCATAGTGGTGGTGCTGTTTTTCATACCCTGCATTTTCATCTATCTGTGGCCAGTCAGCATTGCTTGGGTGGACAAGTTTCTTGCTGTATTTTACACAGTAATCACACCTCTTCTGAATCCAGCCATTTACACACTGAGAAATAAAGATATTAGGAAGGCAGTAAAGAAACTGATAAGTCATCATGTGAGTTCAAGGGATAACAGTTAGACATCTCATATAATCAGACAACCCACTGTTTGTAGACCACTTTGGTACCTTTTGACCTGTAAATTAATCTGCATATATGACTCACTTCTGTATGCTATGCAATGTATGGTCTTTTTTGTCCATTATAAAAATGTTTAAAATTCTAATACCTAGATTCTTACCACTTACAGAGAAAATAACTTACATACATATCCCTTTGTGTATCTTCAAATATAATAAAATTATAATAACTACAGAAATAATCATTGCCACAATTTATTAAACATGATGCATTTTTCCCAAATTGTGAAAAGCTTTTTACCTAGATGATATATTACTTATAAAATAACAGGTTTAGTTATCATTGTTCCCATTTCTAAAATTACAATAAAATCTAACCTAGATGGAGAAGTTATTAAATCTGAGTGTTTTGTATCCACTCAGAACCATGCTCCTCCAATAACCACACATATGACCACAAACACACACACATATACAAACTTTAAATATTTGTATGTATGTATATATTAAGATAAATACAGTAAAATGTATATAAAAAATACAGTTTGTTTTGTTGTTAGGATGGGTAGAATTGGCAAGTCATGTCAACATTATATAGCCTTTTAAAATATAACATAAGCTGGAGATTTAGCCCAGTGGTAGAGTGCTTGCCTAGCAAGAGCAAGACCCTGAGTTTGATCCCCGGCACAAAAAATAATAATAATAATAATATCTTCTATAATATTTCATATTTGAAAACTTTCATGATATATGTCATTCATTGTATACAGTTACATGAACATTCTTTATAATATCTTGATTTGAGTTCATGCCCATGCACAGGAGTGTCAGAATTTGTTGCAACACATTTCTATACCAGTATCTCATAATTTAATAACTATAATCAATCTTTACCCAACAATAAATTAAAGGACTTATGTTAAAAAAAAATACAACTGATCTAATAAATATACTAAATAATTATAATCATGGCTTCTTCGAGCAGATGATTATGGAAGCATCGCCTATACTTATCAACAAAAGTGAACGGGGACACAGAAAGTCTTCCTGGAATATTTTTTAGATGCAATTGTCTCAACTGTGTTCACTGATATAACTCTTTACATAGGAGTCACCGCTGCTTCATAAGTGATTTAAATTCTGTATGTAACTTTCTCTCACCTCCCTACAACCATAGGACATCTTGACTGAGTTCTTGCTAGTCTGCCTAATTAGTTCTTATAAATTACAAAATGAGATTTTACTGCCCAAATGGATTCTAAGTATGTGTATTTTATTTAACTCATCAGCAATTCAACACAATTCACTTCAAAGTAATTCATGTTTTGAGAAAGATCACAATGAATTTTTTTTTAATTTTGTACTGTATAGTAATAACAATACCATACAGAAAGAGTGGAATGCAGCCATACTCATGAATCCAGGACATTATGATATATATTTGTTAAAAGAAATTATGCATGTTGATGGTTCAAGTATCTATCTCAAAAAGTTTAATCTAAAATGTGTGGAAGTAACGTAAGTACTAATTACTATAAATCAGTGCTAAGTTAAAGACATGGCTTAAATTTTAAAATTTCAGTAATGGACAAAATTAAAATTGGTTATTTCAAAACGGCAACACAATTGGTAACACATTAGCAAGATTGATCAAAAAAGTGAAAAGATTTAAAATATCAACCAGAGAAGACAAAACTAAACTATACTACGATGCTAGAGTCCTTACAAGATGACATTATATATAAACTTATAAGCAAAAATTTTTTAAATTTAGATGAAATGGGAAAACTACTATTTCAACAATAGTTACTAAAGCATGAACATCTGAATGGTCCAACATTGATTAAACAAATTAACCTTGAAAATAAAACATTTGCTCTCCTAATTTTTACCATCACTTAGCTCAAAAACTACACACCCATCATCATCTTTCTCTTCCTAGGACTCTGCAAACCACATTACTGTTTTCTCTCTGGTTCCATTTTGTGCTCTGATGATAGGATGAGCAACAGAGAGACTGCAAGATTGGAGGAGAAAGTGTCTCACTCCTTCATATTTCCTTACTGTGGGCTTTCTCTTGGGTTGCTGTGCCTGCCTAGTAAGGCATTAGTTCACACCTATGGCAGAAACTGAATCAAGATTGTAATTTTCTGACAGCCTCATTACATTCCCTTAGAGGTGTCAACACTGGCATGCTGGCACCTGTATTAAAATTTCTTAGTCTCTGTATCACCTCTCATCTGAGTTTTGAGAAACAAGCAGTAGGTGAAATATACTTCTACCAAGAGCTCTGGGTTTCAGCTTCATAATGAACCCATTCCCAAATCGCTGAGTTTCATTTTATTTAGCTAAAAAAGCTAAGGAGAAAAGCTGAATATTCTTTTTCTGGGATCTAGAATAAGACAGGAAACAAATTTTATCATTTTTATCCAACATAGTACTGGAAGTCTTAGGCAGAGCAATTAGGCAAGAGAAAGATAAAGGGCATCTAGATTGGAAAAGAGAAAGTCAAACTGTCAAATGTTTTGCAAATTATATGATTTTATGTACAGAAAACCCCAAAGATTTCACCAAAAAACTGTTGAAGCTAATAAATGAAATCAGTAAGGTTACAGGATTCAAAATCGAGATATGAAAATCAGTAGTTTTGCTATATGCCAAGAACGCTGATCTGAAATAGAAACCAAGGAAGCATTTTTATGATAGCTACAGAAACATAAAACCAGAAAACACTTATAAATAAAATTAACCAAGAGTTAAAAGACTATTACAATAAAAATTATAAATCCTTCAGGAAGAAAATTGAAGGGGATATATTAAAAACTTGAAAGGTATCTTATGTTCATGGATTGGAAATATCAATATTTTTAAAATGTTCATACTACCCAAAGAAATCTACAAATTCAATGCAATCTATCAAATTATCAATAACATTCTTTACAGAGTTAGAAAAAAATATTAAAATTTGTTCACTATCAAAAAAATCCAAAGAGCCACAGCCATCTTAAGCCAAAAGGAAGAGAAAGAGACAGAGACAGAGACAGAGACAGAGACAGAGACAGAAAGAGATGGAGAGAGAGGGAGAGATGAGGGAGGGAGGGAGGGAGGGAGGAAGGAAGGAAGGAAGGAACGCAGGCAGGCAGGCAGGCAGACAGGCAGGCAAGGGGGCATAAGGCAATATAATTCCTGACTTCAAAAGACACTGCAAAACTGAAGCAATCGAAACAATATAGTACCGGCATAAACACAAACACCTATGTCAATAAGACATGATCGAGAGTCTAGAAGTAAACCCACACACCTATAGGAAACCAATTTTTGAAAACAGCGCTAGTAACAGACATTA
This sequence comes from Hystrix cristata, assembly GCA_004026905.1. Lineage (NCBI taxonomy): Eukaryota > Metazoa > Chordata > Mammalia > Rodentia > Hystricidae > Hystrix > Hystrix cristata. Next base: position 11,861 of record PVJO010030238.1, on the reverse strand, counting down.
AAGAAAGGATAATCTTTTTAATAAATTGTACAGGGAAAATTAGATTCCACATGGACAAGAACGAAACTAGACCCTTCTCTCTTACCATTTATTCAAAATGGATCAAAGACAAAAATGTAAGACATAAAACTATGAAACTGATGAAGGAAAATATTGAGAAAATTCTTCAGACATTGGAACTGGCAAGGATTTTTTTTTTTGACAAGGTTTCAAAAGCTCACAGAAGCAAAAGCAAAAACAGACAAATGGGATGAAAAGTTTCTACATAGCAAAGGAAACAATGAAGAGACAACTTTGAGAATGGGAGAAAATGTTTGCAAATTGCATATCCAGAATACATAAGGAACTCAATAGCAAAAAAATAAAAAATTAAAATGGGCAGCATATCTTAATAGACTTTTATCAAAAAAATACATATAAATGGCTAACAGGCATATAAAAAATGTTCAACACACTAATCACCAGGGAATTGCAAATCAAAACCACAATTAGAGATCACTTCATTCACTAAGAGTGGTTATTATCAAAAAGACAAACTATAACAAGTGCTGGAAGTGCAAGGAAGTGAGGAAAAAAAGGAATCCCAGAGCACTGTGGAGGAGACTGTAAATTAGTATCGCTATTTTAGAAAGGAATACTTAGGCTACTCAAAAAAATTAAAAATAGAAATACCATATGATCCAGCAATCCCACTACTATGTGTATATTCAAAGGAAAGGAAATCGATATGTTGAAGAGACACCCACACACCCATGTTTATTGTCACACTCTTCCAAATGAGGAAGAAACAGAAGCATCCTAAGTGCTCATCACCTAATGAATGGGTAAGAAAAGATGGTACATATGTACAATGGAAAACCATTTAGTCACAAAAAAGGGTTTATTCCTTTTTCTTTACTACAAAATGGAAGGAACCTAAAACCATTATGTTAAGTGAAATAAACCAGGTGCAGAAATACAAAAGTACCACATGAACTCATTCATGTGTAGAAGCTAAAATGTTGAGTTTTTTTAGAACCCAGAATGGAATATGGTTAAGAAGGCTGGGGAGAGTAGGCTGGGGGTAAGGAGGAGGAAACATGGATCACTGAAATGTGCTCACCTGTCCCTTCTATAAATTACTCAAGTCTATGAATAGTCTAACTATTCATAATACCACCATAATGTTTCCTTTTGTATTTTTTTTTCTAAAAAGATGGTAAACCTGGTAATTCACATGAATTTCACTGTAAATAGAAAGCTAGATCAGATATTTGGAAACAAAGAGATAACAGCAACTAAAAATGGACACTTAAAACTAAAAGCATAAGCACAGTAAAAAAACAATTCAGTAATGTCCAAGGCCCTGAGTTCGATCCCCAGGACCAAAAAAAAAAAAATAGAGCCACTATGTAGAAGGAAGGAAATAGCTCACACCAAATAGTCACAGGAACACACCACTCTACACCTCCCTCAAGACACCTCCCTGGTTACCTATGCTGACTTATTTCACTTTACAGAGTGTCCTCCATGCTCATCCATATTGTTTGCATATGACAGGGTTACCAGCTTTTCATGGCTAAATAATATTTATTTGAGTACCAACCACATTTTATTTGTCCATCGCTTGATAAACATTTAGTCTGTTTCCATCCGTTACTTATTTTTATTAGTGCAGGTATTACGGTGGGAGTGCGAATGTCTCTTCTGATTTCCTTTCCTACGAATATATACCCAGTAGTAGGAGTGCCGTATCGTGTGGTAGTTCTATATTTAATTTTCTGAAGAAGATTTACAACTAAATGGAGAAAAACCCTCAGTACTTAAAATAATTATAAAAGACATTTTACACTGCTTCTTTAATGCTGTTTTTCTTCTAGTTTACTGTAAATAAATTTTTCAGGCCGAAGTATTTACTTAAAACAAACATAGCTGAGGAATAAATCTTTAGCAGATGTACAACAATACAAGTTTTCACTTTTCCATGCTCTCCCTGTTTCACCTTACCCTGAAAAAAATCAACTTAGAAATTCTTCAGCGGAACCTGAGTTTTCTTTTTGTTTTGGCTCATCTTAGTTGTAGACCTAGGAAAGAAGGTGATGGGATGCTGAACCATGTTGCGGGGGGGGGGGCAGGTTTGAGGTTCTGAGTCCTTTGTATGAGGTAACTGAGATATTGTGTTTCAGAACGATGTATGTGCAAAATGAAATGGCACTGACCTTTCCAGCTTGCCCTATCAGTAGCTCGTATGTAATTCTTTCATTTGCTTTTTTGATACTGGCTGAATAAATTTTGCTAGCATTTTCATAAACATGCAGTGATCTATTTTTTGACCTTAGATTTCTAATGTCTGTCTACTGAAAGAATAACTTTCAAATTTGTGATACAGAGATATGAAGCACCACTGAACTGCCACTGGTATTCTGTTTAGAAACTTGAGAGATCACCATATAGTTTGAGTTGTAAACCCCAAAACTGAGATTGCACTTTAAAGTACTTTGAGTAAATGCTATTAAAATGTTTTTATTATGATTATGTAAAACTTTAGCATCTTAATGCCAGCAGCTTGCACTGCCCACATGCTCCCGCCTCCCCCAGTGGCTGCACTAATACACATTTCCACCAAGTGTGCTCTAGGGTTCTTCTTCGTCACTTCCCTGGCAGGAAGTGTGAGCTTTTGCAGTCTTGACAATAGTTTTTCTTATGAGAGAAACACACTGACATTTTGTTACAAAGGTTTTCTCTGCCTTCCAGTTGCTATTTCCTTTTAGGCTTTCTCCTTTCACAAATATTTCCTCAAGAAAGATCTTAAACTTCTGTCATGACTGCTGACTCACACTGTACATGAACTAATCCTAATGCATTATTTGAACACTGATGAATTTGTGACTAAACTACCAAAAGAAGTACCAGTATTTAAGGATTATGAAGATTTCCCACCAAAAACTATAGTTTAGTATCATGTCATTCGCAAATAGAAGACCCCAAAAATTCCACCAAAAAGTTCTAGATTTAATAACTAAATTCAGTTGCATAGCTGGATACAAAGTCAACACCCAAAAGTCAATCGCATTCTATATACAAATCAAACTAACTAAAAAAGAAATAACAGAAGATACACCTTTCACAATCGCATCAAAAAAAAAGTGAAAAACCTAGGAATTTATCTAACAAAGGAAGTAAAAGATCTTTACATCAAAAACTATAATTCCCTAAAAAAGGAAATTGAAAGTGATATCAGAAAATGGAAAGATATGCCGTGTTCGTGGGTAGGAAGAACCAACATAGTGAAAATGGCCATACTTCCTAAATTACTATACAGATTTAATGCAATTCCAATCAAAATACCAATAACATACTTCACAGAATTAGAAAGGACAATCATGAAATGTATCAGGAACCAGAAGAGACCAAGAAGAGCAAAAACAATCCTGTGCAACAGGAGCAAGGTAGGGGGCATCACAATTCCCAACCTGAAACTATACTATAAAGCTATGGTGATAAAAACAGCATGGTACTGACACAAAGACAGACCTGCAGATCAATGGAACAGATTAGAAGACACAGAAACAACTCCAAACACACTCAAATACCTCGTCTTCGACAGAGGAGCCAAACACCCTCACTGGAAGAAAGATAGCCTCTTTAACAAATGGTGCTGGAAAAATTGGCTTACCACATGCCGAAAACTGAAACTAGATACATGTCTCTCACCATGTACTAAACTAAGATCGAAGTGAATCAAAGATATAAACATAAAAACAGAAACACTAAATCTACTGGAGAATAAAATGGGAAGAACTCTCGAAGACATAGGGATAGGAAAAAAATTTATGAACAAAAACCAGACTGCATGGAAAAAAATACAAAGAATCAGTGCTTGGGACTACATCCTATTAAAAAGCTTTTGTACAGCAAAAGAAATCACCAATAGAGTGGGGTGAAAACCCACAGACTGGGAAAAAATTTTGCCAGCTGTCCCTCAGACAAAGGTCTGACATCTAGAATATACAAAGAACTCAAAGAAATCAAACCTCCCCAATTCAAAGACCCAGTCCAAAAATGGGCATCTGATATGAATAAACATTGCTCAGATGAAGAAATAAAAATGGCAAATAAATACATGAAAAAGTGTTCAACATCACTAGTCATTCGAAAGATGCAAATCAAAATAACACTGAGATTCCATCTCCCTCCAGAAGGAACAGTGATTATGAAAAGATCAACCAATAACAAATGCTGGCGGGGCTGTGGGGGAAAAGGAACCCTCCTCCATTGTTGGTGGGAATGCAGATTGGTCCAGCCACTGTGGAAATCAATATGGAGATTCCTCAAAATCTACAACTGCAGGTTCCATTTGATCCAGCTATTCTTCTACTGGGCATCTTCCCAGAAGAATTAAAATCATTGTATCACAGCAATAATATGCACAACCATGTTTATAACAACACAATTTGTAATAGCTAAGTCTTGCAAACAACCTAAATGCCCAACAACTAATGAATGGCTAAAGAAGATGTGGTTTTTCTACACAGTGAAGTACTACTCTGCCATAAAAAGAATAAGCTAGAGACATTTGTAGGTAAATGGATGTACCTTGAGAACATACTCTTAAGTGAAATAAATCAGACATGAGTACACATCGAATTGTTTCTCTGATATGAGTAACCATAAGGGTAAATAAGATTAGAGAGGTTTAATAGAAAATTCTATAAAATGAAGATAATATTGAAAAGAGAGGAGAACTAGAAAGGGGGAAGAGGAAAAGAAAGAAAGGAAAAAAGAAAGAGGAAAGGGAAAAAATGGGAAAATATAAATAAACCTGCTGTAAATAGGGAAGGGGGAACAGAAGGGAGGGGAGGGGTGGGGAAAAGGGGGGGAACCAAGATACATCGTGTACAGGTACAAAATAATCATGATGAATGTGAACATTATGTATACAATGTACCAATACATGTTCTTGGTTAAAAAAAAAAAACAGGTTGTCCTCGGATGCTAACTGCCTCCCAATCACCACTGTAATGATATAAATATGTAGTGATAGAAGGTATGATGGGTACAATGAGTAGGGCTGAAGTGTTGTTCTTCGAAAGCTGACACTGTAAAACTAGAAGCAAAAGGTAATTGCGTTTGAAAGGATGTCACGTGAACAAAGGAACAAAAAAAGATGGACATACAGTTTGTGTTTTGTCCTTCTTGTTAAAGGAATAGGGACAGGTGAAATTATAGTGATATTTTTATGAAAAAGATATTTGCTAAGCTAGCAACATATGCTGTGGGATATAGTAAAATTTCCTTTCTGAAAAATATCTAAAGGAATTTTTATTCAACATTAATGTATAAATTCAAATATTCGTGTTACTAAATTACCAACCAAAGAAAACATCACATCTTCTGACTCTGACCAACTCTGCATAGACAATAAATCAAGTAATTATATATTCACATTGCCTCTCTTTCCTTCCTAGTTTATTTTGCTAATATGAAAAAATAAGAAGTAGTCAATAGTCACTGCACCTCTAATTTCTTAATTCAATACATATTCCCTTCATATCCTGTATTTAGGTCTGGCTAGAAATAGTAAATATTAGTGGCTTCAGTTTCACAAAGAAAAGTGCTCTAGTCTTCATATGCTGTTTCTGTACTGTTTTCTCTTGGTTTTTCCTTTTCTATGCATTTCAGAAGTTGTGCGTTGCTCTACAGTCTCATGCTCAGACTCTTGGATTTTCACTAGTTTGTAATCTATCCTTTTACTAGTTTACACATAGGAAATTGACCAATATATTGGCCACAGAAGATTTTATTAGTTTAGCCAAAAAGGACTCTTTCCTGAGAAGCTAATGCCTCCAGGAAACAGGTTCACCTTATCTAAATAGCACCTTTTTTAAACAGGAAATTAATCCTTTCTTCATTTAAAGAGATCTCGAGCTGTACCTGTAGAGAAGGAAGTCAGAGCAAAAACACCAGAAAGCCCAAGGTAAGTAACTATGATACTTAGACTGAAAACCCCACTTAGTATAATTAACTCATGACCCGACACTGTTTGTTTGTTTGTTTGTTTGTTTTTCAAAACAAAGAAAATCAACTGAAACAAAAATTCCAGAGAGAATAATTTTAGGTATCAGAAGTACAAGTGAAATTTTTTAGTTTATTTTCACTCTATTTTTCAACACTCCCATATTTCTCGAACACTAATTCATTATTTAGAAAAAATATAAATGGAATGAACAGTTTAGGTAACTTTGTAGTAGATGTTCTTTAACTCAATATTGACTCCAGAAAGATGTAATCGATGATTTTGATAACTCTCCATAATTCATCTAATCCTAAATTTAAGAGAATATTATCAGAGTCACATAATTACTGCTCATCACATGAAACAGGTCTGTTTCCCTATTACCCTCTTCAGGATTTGATGATATTTGACCCTTGGGAAACACTGCGTATGGAAAAACTAGTTTCTATAGAAAGACAGTAATAGAGTTGATATTGATCATTATTCCCAGTCCTCTTAATTGTTTTCATTCATAAAAAATAAGAACTATTTATAACTCTGTATCTTGAGGTATAATGATGAGTCTAAGAAAGAGTAAATCTCTCTGTTTCTCATCTCTCAAACCACTAAGGGAAAACTCTGCCTGTACAGGTAGGTACAATGCTCACTCTTTCATTCTCCAACTTTGGGTTCCATTGCTACACTCCTCTACCCTCTTTTTCTCACTATAACCTATTTTTCCTTTGGTCTCCTTTTTTTTTTTATTAGTGCACTTGAGTGATTTTCACTCGAGTTGTTATATATCTCTCTGGTCTTGCCCCGGGTTAAAATTGTGTTATTAAATAAAGTCAAAATATTCTTCAAAGCATTGTTTTTCAAAGTGGCATATGAAGTGTTTTGACTCTGAAGATTGGGATCTTAAAAATGAAAAGCAATGTCTGTATCGTGTTTATCCCATCCCTACTGATAAAATACCAAAAAAACTTACTAGCTTGATTTTTGCCAGAATACTTCAGTGTTCCTAATCTGAAAATCTCTAGGTCCTTTTCCTGAATATTATCAACGTTAGTGTGATGGATAACACTTTTTAAAATTTACTATATGCTGCAATGTTTCATTATATCGTGCATTGGAAATTAGGCCTACATTGATTTCTCTTTTTCCCCATGTTGATTTTGATAAGTCACCATTTTTAACTAGAAAACCAATAAATATCTTTAAAGATAGAACAAATCAAGTTTAGGGGAGGAAACAGGTACAAAGTTACTTAAATCCCACCAAGTGTAAAGTGTTTTAGTAAACACGGCAAATTTACTCGTGCAAAATATTTTTATATCTCAAAATAAAGAGATTTATATTTTATAACTGCTCCCTTGATTCATTAGTATGCTTTTCTTGCTAGTTAATATCGATTTAACATTTATTTTTGAAGCCTACACTGCATGAATTTATCCATTTACTGGCCTAATCAGTCCTTTTCCTTAAATATTTAACACATTTCCACTTAGTATTATAAATAATAGTCATAATGTAAAATAATTTTACAGTTTCATTTTTCTATTTGTCTATTTCTTTCAATATAGTTCCATTATCTAGAATTGCTGTGTCGCAATTAAGGATTTTTACATCTATTACTTCATTCCCTTCTGGAGTAAGGGTACACATGACATTTCATCAACTCAGACTACCTCCTTGTCCCACGAAAATAATAGGCTTAACCCTTCATTCAGAAAATCATATAAAATAGAATCTAGCTTCTAAAGATAGAGTCAATTTAGAAAACTTTCTTAACCTCATTTTAAAAAGTACTTCACACAAAAAATAAAGTACTCTACACACTTTGTTCAAAATTATATTTTTATATAAAAGTCTTCTAAATATCCACATTTTATTTTGCCATAAGGAATATAGTAACACACATAAATCCATATTTCCAACGTTAATCTACAAGTTTAACTATTAAGTCCTATGCCTATTGAAACAATCCTTTATTTTCCTACAAATTCATAATGCTTTATTTACATACCATAATTCATACCATAATTCCTAATCATACTGAATTCCAGACTCTGTTTTTTGTCCTATATTCTATTAAATATAGTGAAATTGCTTAACGACTATAAGTTTATAATACATTCTGATTTATTTTATACAAAACATTCAGTTCTCACCTCTAACTCCCACTATGTTTCCCTTTCAAATTTCCCTGAGTTTTGAAATTGACTTTGGTTCACTTTGTGTTGTCCCAACAGATTTTCACTGCACTGTTGATGAGTACTGCAGTTAATCCATGGACAAGTTCAGTGAGAATTGCTCCCATTTTATTCATAGTTTCAAAATATGTCAGAAAAACATATATATTTTTCAGTAGAATGCATACCTGGCAGAGGTTTCCTCTATACATTGTATCTCTTTTTTACATTTTCAGTTAACCTGAAGGTGGAAACATTATTGGTTTTTATATTTGCTTAAATTTTCTTATTAGATTTGATGTTTCTCCTTCAATTGTCTTATGTTTTTGGGGCAGGCAACTATGTGATTTGACAATTAATAATTACAATTTCACTACCCTATCTTTAATAATATTACTTGAATTCATCTTCTTGGCAACTTTATAATACACTATTAAACCATATTGCTAACAGACTTCCTTATTCATGTTTTAATTTTAATATTTCACGTACAATTAAGCTGAGAATTTAAATGCATTCCTGAACCAAATATTTCTTGATACTTCCTATTTTACTAAATTTTTCATCAGAAAACAGTGTTTGAAAGTTATGGCCATAATTGCATCATACGTGCATTTCCTAAAATTTTTATGGAAATACCCCCTGAAATCAAATTTTGCTGCCTTCTGTCAGAGTTTTATTGTTCTGATGTGGAACTTCAAGAATTTTCCCTTATCAATTCACTGAAGGAGTTAAGTGTAAAGTTACTTGAGCATATTTGATCTTTAAATAGATATACCTGGAAGTAGAATGGTGAAAGGGCTGGACTTGGGGTAGAAAGGAGCAAAGGACATTCTCTTTGCTCTATTTAGGGATCATCTTGGGAAATCTCTTTATTGTCTTCTTGATAAACTTGCCAATGAATGGTTAGAAAAACAAAGGACTATCAGGGACAAACAATTCAAGGGATTGACTTTTTTTTTTAAATGTGCTATTTTAACAGTTCAAGGAAAGTACAAGTTGAACAAAGTTTAACTGATGGAGGTTTGGAGAAAGTACATGTTATATACATCAAAAAGCTGGCCTTGAAGAGCAAAGAACCATGGTTAGGTACACAGATGGCCATATCCCACATCTGTGGATACAAATCCTGGATCTGATATTCACCAATGGAAACTCTGTTTTTTCATTTGTAAACTGGGTCTAATAAAATATAAAGGGAATTTTGGTAAGTCTGCATGTGATAATATGCTAAGTAGAGTGCCTTGCATGGAAAAATCACTTAATAAGCACTAACAATTTAGCATTGTTTCATTATTATATTTTCCTTTCTTATAGGTATTGTGTCTCATAGGCAATATTTTAGTGAATAAAAGCTTTATATTCACTATGGTACAATTGTGTTATGAATAAAACATTATAAATAATTTTTTACATTATAAATAATTTCCATCTCTGCATTTGATCCCCATGCTCCATAGTAAATTATTCAAACGAAAAAAAAACACAAAAGGAAAACAAGGTGAAATGCACTAAATGGTTCTGGCCTGAAAATACTGATTTTAACAGTGAACAAAAAACTAAGCTAAGGCTAATTTTCCAGGTAGTGCAAAAGTATTACTAAGAAAAAATCCAAAGCCCTTGTCACCTAAAATCATTAGCATAAGAGAACACTTGGGAAAGTGGCCAGAAAAAAATGTCTAACAAAAACAAAAAATGCTGCTCATGGAGTGAAAAAAATCCTAACACATTTGGGTCCATCAGATCCTAATTTTCTTTCCTTTTTATGTGATTTCCTCATCACAATAATTCTTCTCTCCCTGTTGTTGTTGTTGTTATTGTTGTAATCCAATTGAATGATTTCTAACTGTCTGCTATGCAACCCATAGAACACACTACCAGGATGAATGGTGACTATACTTTAGTACCACTCACTATGACATTTTGTCATCATCTATCCACAGGTGGTTTGAAATCATCTCTTCTGCTTAAGTCAATGGATAAACAAAATGGTTCCATGATTTCTGAGTTCGTGTTGCTGGGACTCTCTACTTCTCGGGAAACCAAAATTTTTCTCATGTTGACATTCTCTTTGCTCTATTTAGGGATCATCTTGGGAAATCTCTTTATTGTCTTCTTGATAATTGCTGACTCTCATTTGCATTCTCCTATGTATTTCCTGCTGGCTAACCTGTCCTTCATTGATGTGGGCCTTTCCACTACCACAGTTCCCAAGATGATCTCCGATACCTTAAGTGAATACAAAGTCATTTCTTTCCAAGGCTGTTTGACACAGATATGCTCCATCCACATCATGGGAGGCGTGGAGATGGTGCTGCTCATTGCCATGGCATTTGACAGGTACACAGCAATCTGTAAGCCGCTCCACTACTTGAACATTATGAGCCCTAAAAGATGTGTCTCATTTGTAGTCCTTGGCTGGGTAGTAGGTGTGGTTCATGCTATGTCTCAGTTTTCTTTTGTTATAAACTTGCCTTTTTGTGGTCCTAATGAAATAGATAGCTTTTACTGTGACTTTCCCAGGATTATAAAACTTGCATGCACAGATGGAGTCAAATTTGAATTTGTCGTTGCTGCCAACAGTGGCTTCATGACAATGGGCACCTTCTTTCTGCTTCTCCTCTCCTACGTCTTCATTTTGATCATCGTCTGGAAACGATCTTCAGGGGACGTATCCAAGGCACTTGTCACTTTGTCAGCTCACATCACTGTGGTTGTCCTTTTTTTCACTCCATGCATGTTTCTCTATGTGTGGCCTTTCCCCACATCACCAATTGACAAATATCTCTTCATTGCTGACTTTGCTATTACCCCTGTTTTAAATCCCATCATCTATACGCTGAGAAATAAGGATATTAAAATATCCATAAAAAGATTGAGCAAGAAAAGATATGTCCGATTATGCTAGCAAGATCTGTCTCTGAAGCTCTAGAACTGTCCATCTGCTTGACTGTTGAATACCACTTAAGCATATGACAGGAAAAACTGGACAAAATCTCTACCTCATTTAATAAATTTCTATTACTTCTACAAAGCATTCACTTATTGCTTTTACTACCATAAGTTATATGATTCTATCATAATATAGGTTATTGAGACAATAGTATTGTTTATAGATAGCATCCCACAGTTTATAAACTATGACCATTTTGACATAAGAAAGAATATAATTGCATCTTTTATGTTTCCCAAAATTTTCACAAATAAATGCACACTTATTTTTGGTAAATTGTCAGGAATCGTGACATCAATGGGTTGAATGTATAGGACTAGTAGCTCTATTTAGGTACTTAGTGTATCTTTCTTCCAAATAAGACCTAAGAATTTGATTACAGAAAGTTTATTTGGAAAATGCTATTTGGAAATATCAGTAGGCAGTGGAGAAGTGATACTAAGAAGTAAAGGATTCTTATAATGATAAGCATAAGTAGGATGCAAGCCTTCTTTACTCTCTCAAGTGACTCTTTACCTTGTGGCTTAGAATTGCTCCAACTGAAGGACACGGTACATGGGATGTCATGCATTTTTAAAGGGTGAAGCAACTCCTTGCCATGTCCAAACTCTCACACCCAGAACACTGCATGTTAGGAAGCCAGAGATGAAATGGCAGGTAGGCTATCAGGTGGCAGCTGTAAAGAATCATCTCTTCATTTGGAAATGATGTATTTCCATAATATTCAATTTTAAAACACTGA
>PVJO010030237.1:0-15768 GCA_004026905.1 Hystrix cristata | reverse complement strand
ATCCATTTTTATTTTAGTTTAGTACATGGTGAGAAATATGAAACTAGATTTAACCTTCTGTAAGAACTTTAGGAAAGATCTAACGCCAGTATTCCTCAAACTCTTTAAAGAAATCGAAAGGGAAGGAATATTGGCAAACTTATTCCCGGAAGCTATCATTACCTTGATTCCAAAACCAGACAAGAACCCTCACCCCCCCAAAAAAAAAAGCCAGGCATGGTGGTGCATGCCTGTAATCTCAGTACTCGGGAGGCTGAGGCAGGAGGACTGCCACAATTTAAGACCAGCCTGGGCTACATGGTGATTCAAAACCAGCCTGAACCGTGGAGTGAGACCCTGTCTCAAACAAACAAGCAAGCAAAAGTCACTGGCTTATCTTTCAGATGCAAAAGTACAGATGCAAAAGTCCTCAAAAAGGTACTGGCAAACAGAATGCAATAAATCATTAAAAAGATTATATATCATGACCCAATATACTTTATCTCAGAGGTGCAAGGATGATTCAGCATACACAAATCAGTAAAGGTAACACATAAACAAAAGCAAGGACAAAAACCACACAGTCATCTCAAGAGATGCAGGAAAAGCCTTTGACAAAATCCCAACACTGATTTATTATAAAAACCCTGAAGAAAATAGGTATACAAGGACCTATCTCAATCTGATAAAAACCATTTATGCAAAACTTTCCACCATCACATTAAATGAAGAAAAGCTGAAAGATTTCCTTCTAAAATCAAGAGCAAGACAAAGATGTCTACTATCCCCACTTCTCTTCAATATAGTACTCGATACATTAGCCAGAGTAGTCAGGCAAGAGAAAGAAAGAAAAGGGATATGTATAGGAAAGGAAAAAGCCAAATTATCCTTATTTAAAGATGACAGGATCGTCTACATAAAAGTCTGAAAGAATTCCACCAAAAGATTCCTAGAACTAATAACCAAATTCAGTAGTGTAGCAGGGTAGAACACCAACACACAAAAATCAGTAGTGTTCCTGTGCAGAAGTAAGACGTAGCTATTACAAATTGTGCTGCTATGAACATGGTTGTGCATGTATCACTGTGATATGATGATTTTAATTCTTCTAGGAAGATACCCAGCAGAGGAATAGCCGGGTCAAATGGAACCTCCAGTTGTAGTTTTCTGAGGAATCTCCACACTGATTTCCACAGTGGTTGGACCAGTCTACATTCCCACCAACAGTGCAGGAGGGTTCCTTTTTCCCCGCAGCCCTGCCAGCACTTGTTATTGGTTGATTTCTTGGTAATAGCTATTCTTTCTGGAGTGAGATGATATCTTAGTGTTGTTTTGATCTACATCTCTCGAATATCCAATGATGTTGAACATTTTTTCATATATTTATTTGCCATTTTTATTTCTTCATCTGAGAAATGTTTATTCATTTCAGATGCCCATTTTTGGATTGGGTCTTTAAATTTGGGGGGTTTAATCTTTTTGAGTTCTTTATATATTCTGGATGTTAGACCTTTGTCTGCGGGACAGCTGGCAAAAATTTTCTCCCAGTCTGTGATTTTTCGCCCTACTCTATTAGTAATTTCTTTTGCCGTGCAAAAGCCTTTTAATAGAATGTGGTCCCAAGCATCAATTCTTTGAATTGTTTCTCGTGCGGTCTGAGTTTTATTCATAAATTTTTTTCCACCTTACAGTTTCTTTAATCTGTGTACGTGGTTCTGAGCAGACAGGGCGCTACCTCTGTGGCTTATTTTGAACTAATCGACTGTATGGGGGATGGTGAGAAAGGGAAGACGAGTCCTCACATAATGACTTGGTCCTTGGTTTAGTGCTGTTGGGAGGGGGACCTAGTAGGAGGTCTTTAGGTCACTGGGCAGTTCCTGTGGCGAGCCCTGGGGGACTGCATCTCCACACCTTCCTTGTGCCTCCTGACCATGAGATGAGCAGCACCTTCCCTACCATTGTCCCTGCACCACCATCAGAATCCCAAAAGAATGTTTCTGCTTAATCTTAGACTGGAACCTCCAAAACAAACATTTTCTCTTCATCAGTTAATTATCTCAGGCATTTCTTTATAGTGATGTGAAGCTGGGGAGACAATAAAGAGCTCATGATGGGGGCGATGAAGACAGAGCTGGTGAATGGTGGTAGGATGAAGGAAGAACGTCTACTTCTATTTTGAAGTAGAGCTAACTGGACTTCTCTGATCAGGTGCTTGTAATAATAGGAATTCGTATAGGGATTCATATTTTTTCTCTTTGAGGTTCAACTAGCTATTTAGTAATTTCTAAGAATTTAGATTAGGAAAGAGAGGCCATAACATGGTCTAAGACTGCCATTTTGACCAAGCCCTGGAAGGGACTTTGTGTGTTATCAAGTAGATGTGTGACCAAGAAGCAGGCTGATGTTTGGAATTTGGACTTTGTCATCTCCATGCTTATGCCAGCTACCCTGATCATGAATTAAGTAATTGACCATCTCTTTGGGTTTTAGTTTCCTAACCTGTAAAGTGAAGATGATAGCAGTCTTGTGAAGATGAAATGTATTGAAGAATAACACGCTTTACTACATAGGTGATATTTAACAAATGATTTTTTCCTCCTCTTTGGTCAAGTAAAGTGAAGTATAATACTTGTATACAAACTGAGTTGTGAACATATGGAATCTATAATCTCTTAGAGTTTGTTTAATCTGTACACATAACTATGTCTGAAAGTAGTTTAAATGAGGTCTTTTGTGATAAATACATAATGGAGCAGCCGGAAGACTGTTGGGAGGTTGGGGACATATTCCTAGTATGTTGAAGACGGTGTTCTGATAGAAGTTAACCTTCATCTTGCATTATGTCCTCATGGGATTCTAATGGCCGGAGAGCATTAAGTTGGTCCATTAAGTTCTTTATTGTCCTATAGGACAGGGGCACAAGCACAGATGCCCAGCGCTGCTCTGCCTTGTGACTATTACTTTCCACTCTAACCATTCAACTCACACTTAAGACCTTCCAACCTAACAGGAAGTACAAGAATGAGCAAGGAATGGCAAAAACGTGTGACTTAATATTGAAACCCCCCTTGCCTTTCACTTGTCACTCAGCCTACCCTTAATTTCTAGACCCTGCAGGCATTCCTGGACTTTGCTAATGGACTTGCTGTCTACAATACTGATCTTCTTGTATTTTTGGGACCTTTGTTCTATTCTAAGCTTGGTAGTTGCCCTTTCCTTCGATGTTTGCTTGAAGTCGTCAATGAGACCATCATAAAAATGCACAATAGGAAATAGCATGCACCGGGAAACAGCGTGAAGATGAATCATGACAGACTTGGTTCATTTTCTTCTCTGATGGAGTGACAGGCCTCATAAACTGGGGCGGGGGTGACAGACAAGATCTGTCTTGCTTCCCTGTAATCACTCCTGGAACACTCAAGCTATGACTGAGCCTTATTTTATGCTTCCACATAGATGAGAAACAGGATGTTTGCGGCAGGGTCTGATGAATCTGTCTTGTTTCCCTGAATTTCCAGATCCAAGCCAGCATGCTGGATAAGTTGTGCTAACAAAAATTAGGGCAGCAGAATTAAATAAAGAAAGAGAAAAGATAGTCTACGTAGAAAGGCTTCCTATGTGTGGAAAATTACAGTCTAAATACCAGAAAGATTTGGGATTGTGAAGTTAAGGAAAAATACTGGTGTTTAAATATGAAACTGTATCTTACCAAAGAATTCAGGGACAGTCGAGAGTGTGGTATAAGTTTTTCAGTGTGGAAAAAAATTTCTTTCAATTTTGTTTTGAGATACCTTAAGAAAGGTACTTCAGAATGCTTTGAGGTGGCTTGGATATTGATTTCATCTCAAATCCAGTAAACTGTCTTTGCCTTGTTTGTGGGAAGGTGGAATGAAAAAATATAGATGTCATAAAATAAGGGGAAAAAAAACACCTTATTGAACAACAAAAATCTCCTGATTGGTAAATTTTCGATAGTGACTTTGCATGACTTTTATATGTGAAGGGTGGTCTGTTCGTTTAATCTTCATGATTTTAACAATTTCAACTAGAAAGCAAAGGAGAAAAGTCTATTTATGTTCTGTTTGAGGTTCAACAGGGAGATGAATGGGTTTTATGTTTTCAGTATCCGGCCTTCTTTTCAGAGAGAAGATGGATTATTCTCATTCTTAATGGAAATTTTGAGCAGTGTTGATCAAAATGCAGTATGGCTTTGTGTAAAGCAAAGAGACAGGTTTTGTTACAGAATGAATTTCCGTGTTTCTTTTTCATCTCAGCCCGAGCACTGTGTCATTAGAGAACCTCTCTAGTTTCACAGCTTGGTCAGTTCAGTCTTTTATAAAATCTTACAGAACCAAGTCGTAGGTGTTTGTGTGCAGTGACACACACTGGTGTGCCTGTGGGGCATTTGTGGCTCTTTTAGGCAATGCTGTCCAGTAGATAGACCTTACAGTCCAGTGAGCACATGGAACGTGTACAGCTTTGCTCCCCATTATCTATCTGAAGCCTAGCATAGAATCTGACACCAAATAGATGCTCAATAATGAATAATGAGCCAATGAATGAACGAATGTAGTTCAGACGTTAAAATACTGAAAAGAACCCGTATGAGGTTGAATGAAACAGTAGTCATTACCTGTGAAAAGAGTTCTTACTTAAAAGTTCTGTAGTAGGTGCGCTAGCTGTTTGAGCAAGCGTGGAGTTCTCCCAACACAGGAAGAGGGAGCGTGCTGGGCGGGAGACAGCACTGTCATTCTGAGCAGTAGATGGGTGTGAAGTAGGCCTGGTTCTGCCTCAGACTTTGAACCTGCTCTGAAAGTGTTTCTCTTTGTGCCATTGAAAGCCTGTTTAAAAGTACAGCGTGGGTCCTTTTCATGTAGCAAGTGAAGGCCATCGAAGCCCTGAGAACCGGCCCAGCCAAGCGCTTCTGCAACACTTTCTCTGCTCCCTCCACCTGCTCATGAAGTAGGAAGCCGGATTCATTGACAGAATTGGGAGGCACAGTGATTTTCACAGCAATTGAACACATTCATCAGAATAATTTCCCGCTTTTTTCAGATTTCACGATTTGCTCTTTATTGGGAAAGTTCAAGACTCTCTTACCTCACCCGTCATCATTTCTTTCCCTCAGAGTGAAGGAAAAGGAAAGAAACTGAGATCTTAGCAAGGTAGAGGAAATGAGATGCAAGATCCAGACTCTGATCTCTTAGTCACTATGGAGTTAATTCCAGGACAATGTTGCCTTTGAAGGCAGTTGTGCGTTATTCTGAGCTTCTGTTTTCTTTTTCTCTGTGCGTCATTATTTTTCATATTCTTTAGTAATTTTTAGTAGTAGGTTCATTATGCAAATGTTAAGTGTTTTCTCTTTCATTTTACCATAACACAAAGCAGAGCAGGCTTAATTGTATTTGAGAGGATCTGACGGACTGATGAAGCTTGGAGATTTGAAGGCAGGATAAAAGGGGACATTGTGGCCGCTTGTTTGGACCTCATTATATACGAGGTAGAGTTTCTTTTCTTAGCCTAGCATGGGTAGTATGGGTACAATTCCATCTGAACACAAATTGATAAGCTTGATGACTTTTGAATGACTCCTCCAGCTCTTTAATTCCATGAAAATTTCAAAAGAAATAAACTGATACTCAGAAATGCATCTTGATCTGTGGTGGGCTAAGTTTTGCCATTTGTAAATGGAGGTCCTTTACTTTGTCATCTGTGAAGTTCTTGCCCTGTGCTTCTAAACTTCCTTTTAGTACCTAGAAAGCAAAGCTTAAACATGTCAGTTATTAATATTGGTGGTAGACTGTGGAGGAGTGGGGCATAATCAGATTTCCAGTGCATGACCTCCATCTGGCATGTGGTGGGCGAAAATGAATAGAAAACCCCAAGTTGTAATTCGGCACTTTTTATTTTATCGAAGTTGTTCAGCTTTGTAATTCTCTTTAGCAGCCACTTTAGCCTTAGCATATCATCTATGAAAAATAATAAATATGTCTTAAAGAAAAAATTTGTTTCTAATTTTGATGAGAGCCTACCTTCTGGGAAGTGTGTGTATATGTGCATGCGTGTGTGTGTGTGTGTGTGTACGGTGCCTGACCCAAGATAGCTTGCCCACAATGGGAAAAGGGCAAGCTTGCCTACATGGGTGAGGTTTGTGAGGTAAGTGTAGAGTCCCATGTGTGATCAGGTTGGGGATGTGTTTGTGATTTTGCGGAAGATGAGAGGATCTTTGTGGTTGGGTGAGGAAAACTAAATGCCCGATTAACTAAGCTGACTTTAACTTGACTTCATCTGCTTTGCTTCTCTTATAATCTTATACAAATCTTTCATGACAGCTAAATTCACTGCAGAGTCTCCACTATGTACTATAATAGATTTATGCCAGTCAAGGAAAAGATGTATAGTGATTAAGAGAAAATGGACTGGTAATTTCATTATCAGTGCATAAAGAATTTACTTTGGCTAAAGTTATTCATATCCCAGTGTGGAAACAATTACTTTTTTACTTACTTGCCTTCTTAATGAAGATGCTTTGAATTTTTGGGTGGGTTACATTGTGACAAATTCATCAGGAGTAGCTTTGGGATGTTTCTATTGAGTGCCATAATTTCTGACATCCTAGAAAATTACATTCTCTTGATTGCTCCATAAATGTTTCAGTTCCATAAGAAACTAAAGTAAGGGCAATAATTTTCACTTGAGGAAATAGCCTATAATTTCTCCACAATGAGGATTTTCTGAAAAATAAAAATATATGGTTAGCTATATTATGAAATCATTTACACGTGACATCAGATCAACTACCTAGTATTAAAGCTGTAATAGCATCAGTAATCATATATTCTGTATGATAACTCCTAAGAATGGAACCAGCTGTTCATCCATGTGTGTCCATTCGTTATTTTCTTCTCTAGTTTCCTCTTTAGCCATACGAATGATTCAGTCCAGTTTCATCTTTCTATGCTCCTCTTATCAGTGAAATCCTGGCACCTCCTTGATATTTTTTCACCCCCTAGATTATTTTTTTCTGAGTTCTCAGCGATTGCCAGAATCCCACCAGACTAATAGAAAGTTAGAACTGAGAGGACGTCATTATTGTCTAGCCAAATTCTTTCTTGAAACCGATGCACAAAGATCCAAAGTAATGTGATTGTGACATCGACTCTTTCTTTCTTGTCCACTTGAACCTTGTGCTGCTGCATCTGTTGTCAACCTGAGAGGCACGATTGGTCCTCCTTTGTTTCTGAACGGACAGACAACCTATGTGTTGGGTCCCCTTCGTTCTCCTCCCTGGAGAGGACCTAATTCTCGTAAAGAACACGGCACACTTTCACCCCAAGAAGGGTTTTAGCAAGATAGAAGCCAGGAATGGGCTGAGATTGGGTGGTATAGAGTGTATCTGTCCATGTGTATGCTTGTGGTGGTGATGGCTTTATTCTCTCGTATATCTTACAATATTTACTTTTGTGTCTAACAATGATTTGTAGATGAAGGTGATTTGTAGATGAAGGTCTACTTTGTCTGTTTTTACGACCAGTTTTATTTTGCTTAGCATTTGTCTGCCTGTCATTTTTTGCCATTAACTTTCTACCTTTCAGTGTCCTTATACTCTTTGAATCTCTGATAAATAGCACATAATTGTATTTTTCAAAACACTCACTTTGTCAATTTTTGTTTTCAACCAAAGGTTCTAGTCTGTTTATAATAGTCTTAGTTATTAATACATTTGAATTCATGTCTATAATCTTACTTTGTGCTTTCCATTTTTTTTATCTTTTCTGTTTTTAGATTTTTTCCTCTTTACTATATTAGAACTTATAATCTCCCCGAATATTCTTTTAGTGATTTCTTTAGATAATGCATATACTTAAGGAGTCTACTGTTAAGAGTACCTTTATCTTTTCCCAGGACAATACAGGCATCTAACACCCCCTGCCCCCCAAGTACTGAGCCTGAAACTTGGAGCCCCAAGCTATATTTCCATTCTGTTAATTAGGTGGGGGGTGCTGGGGATCAAACTTAGGGCCTTGCACTTGCTAGGCAAGCGCTCTGCCACTGAGCTAAATCCCCAGCCCCTCCATTCCTGTTTTATATTTGGAGATAAGGTTTCTCTAAGTTGCCCAGGTGGGCCTTGAACATGCAGTCTGCTCCCTCAGTAGGAGGATTCTGAGTAGCTGGAATTACAGCTGTGTGCCACCGTGCCCAGTAATATCAAAGCTTTAAGCAAATCTAGGCATTCCTGTGTGAACTACAATGTCATTGTTTTCTTCTCTTCTTTTAGTTCTGTTGAGCTTTTAATCCCAGAAATTAGATATTGTAGTTATTTAAGTATATATTAGAGTGACTGTTATTTCTCCTGCTTTCTAAAGTATAATCTTAGAATTTAACCCTTTCTCATGTATTACTTTACTATTTCTTTGTCTGTGTCCCCAACATATTCTAAGACCAAGCATCTGGTATTACTTCATTTTCACTAGTCCACAGTGCCTGGGACAATGCTATACCCTTAGCAGGTGCTTAATAAACACTTGCTGGCTCATTGACTCCACATCCAATTATACTCATGAGTTTGCATTAAATGAGAAATTTTAACATCCAAATTAAAACATTTAGAGTGTTTCTCTGCTGTGGTTAGTATTGGTTTGCCATGCTTCATTTCCGTGAGACTGACTCAACTAGAAATAACCTGGCCAGGATGGCGTGGAAATTGTTGAGTAGGAAGAGAGCTAAACAATGGAGATCACAAAAAAACATGAATGTGTTTTTGTGACTATGTGAAAAACAGTAAAGATGTTATGGTCCCAGTTTTCATTTGCTACTTTTTCACCTAACTAATCTTTCCTTTTAAACTTATGGACATCTGTTTGTTCTCATTTATATTCACCTGCGGTAGACAAGACAGTGAAAAGTTTTATTCTTCGGCCTTGTTTGGAGTCACACAAGGCCATAGTATCTCTGTGGCAAAATTCACATCTCTTTTCTTTTTTATCCATGCTGTTCTTTTCCAGGTTTTGCACATCTTTAGATAAAAGGCCTTTCTTCAGTTTGTATCGAACACCCTTGTCAACTTTTCAGTCTTATCTGAATAAGAACTTACGTAGCTCATCTAGAAAAGTGTTTCTTTCTCACTAATAAAAACATTTTTCTTGCCTTACAATATCTGATCCAAGAATAGTTTAAAATAATCCTGAATAATGCAATAAAAGGACTTCAGATCAGCCATCTATTACTCGTTATTTATAATCTGCGGCTAAAACTCATGCTACTAATGAGTTACTAGTATTTATTTCTCAGACTCCTCGCTCAAAAGACGTGTGCATTCTCTAGTCATTTTCACTCCGTTTGTGTTTCTAAGGCACAGGTAAAATTTGAAGTGCTGTCTGTCACTGGAGCAGAAAGGGCTGCCATCATGAAGCAAGCTGGTGATCAAAATTTGTCAGGTCTAACCACAGCCTCACAGAGATCTTGTATTACTTTACTCAGTTGCTGAGTATTTGGTTTTCTCAGCTTTCAGTAATTATTTTGTGGTGGAGCAGTATGCTTAATATATATGTTCCTCACGAATGGCTGTGTGATCTTATTTACACAGACATACTTTTTAAATAACTTTGAATCTTCTACTGAAAGTATTTATTGTATTAAGTTACGTGTAGTAGCTAGAACTCAAAAGGATCAACAGAAGATGTCTTATAACCACATGAAGATCTTTATATCTGAAAAATTTTTAATTCTGACCAGAATGTTTATAAATTAAAAAAAAAGAATTTATCACAGAGGCTGCATATCAAATAGCAGCTTATTGTGCATGTTCCATTGATGGACAGACGCATATGCTACATTGGTCATAAAATTCAACTCTGAATCTATCTCAGAAAGAATTTGAAGGGCTGTTGGTAGGGACCACTTGCCTGTCACGCCCGAGGCCCTGGATCTAAACCCACAGTACTGGAGAAAAAAAAAATTAAAAAGACGAATTTTGAGAACCTCTGGATTAGGATACTTTTTCTTTAAGGACACTTCCCATCGTAAGAAGAGAGTAGAACAGACATTCTCTCACAGTTTCAAATATTCATCAACAGAGTGAAGTACTTAAGTAGCCATAGTAATAGTAGTCCTCCATCTCGTGCCCCTTCTGTACCCCTAAAACATTTTTATCTTGGCAATTTGCTAACAAAATCAGTCACACTCTTTTACTGCACTAATATAGGGGTCTTTTGCAAATGATATGTAAATCTGGTTGATTCATAGCTTATAACTACAGGTGGCCTGTGATGTTTTGGATGGAAATAGTATTTGCTTGGGGCTGCTGCTGACTGTGACACCTGCCCTCCTTCCAGAGTAAGGGAATTACTATCAGGGAAAGCAGTATTCCTGGGACTATTGCTGGAGTTTCTTGTTCCTGGGTATATCTGTTGACTGTTGGATTGAAGGCAGTAGAGACGTCCATCATTTTTTGCCTTCCGGGAGAGCTTATGGTGTGAAAGCAAATTCTTCTTTCTATGACTCCATCGTTTGTTATTATTTTTCCTACTACACAAGTAAATTAAAAATTTGTCTTTGTAAGGATAGGATTGTATCTGCTAGAGGAGTTCACGGAAGGGAAGGTTCAAAGCAGGCTTTCCAGGCATGATAAAAGAGGTGTTCCTCAGTAATTCTGCTGAACTTTACAAGATATCTCTTTGGAGTCTTAAATTTTATCACTAGATTTTTATGAGAAAAGGCATATATTTTGGTTGTCCTGACTTTTAATATCACTTTGTTATGCACCTAAACTAAGAAGACTGTGTATAGATGCTGTATACTGTGTATTTCAATTTATTCTTTGTTCCCATTCTTATCAGGAAATAATATTAAAGTCATGATGTGGATTGAATTATGATTGAGTAATAAGTTTCCTAACTGGTATTGATAAAAGAAGGGTTAAATTTGTGAGGTCCTAGTTTATGAGCATCTTTCTATAATTTCATAGGAGACTGAAGAAAATAAAATAACAAAAGGATATTTATAGTTAAGAGTAATACACTAAAATATCTCAAAAATGATGTAAGAATGAACCCTCCCATCTCATGTATCCAAAGGTTAAGTTTTATAAAAAGTTAATTGAGCTCATGGGAATTATATATTATTATTAACAGAGTCTAAAACTAAAGAAAGGCTGAATGTCAAGTTCTCTTCCATTATTAAGTTCAGCATTATGAATTTAAGGTCTTTTGCTCAGTTTTTGAGTTATCATTAGAGTAGATTATAGGTTTGGTTATCTATAGAGTCACAGCTGTGGAAGAGAAGGGAATATATTCATGCAGAGTTTTAGAAATTAAATTAAGAGAAGTTATCTTTTGAAATATCTGAAAAGTTTATTGAGCTTGGTGAGTTTAATTTTAATGCATTTAATGAAAGTCAAAGGTGGATCCATTTATTTAAGGCTATCAGAACCAACTCTTCTGTGCGGAGATAAAGTAAGAAAGGAGAATGACTTACACTTAAGCTTTTGCTTCTGACGCATCAAATGGTCAGACAAAAGCTGCCTGGAATTGGTTGGATGTTAATACAGTGATAATCACTGTGACAACCAGCTCAGCTTCCAGGTGCTCTGGGGGCTACAGGTTGAACATTCAGTTTAAATGTGCTGATGAAAATACAGAACAGTTTTCTGGAATATTTAATTCTAGGTGCATGTGCTTGTGTTTTGTGGTGTATGTTTATGTGTATATGGTGTATGTTTGTTTACAGTATAGGGTTGTACGACTAGGGGCGTGATTAGTTGTCTGCAGATAGTTCAAAGTCTTGATGGCTCATATTGATTTGGGACTGATGGATCCATGGTACTTTACAGTCTTCAGCTTCTAATTTTTCTACTTAGCTTTCCGATACCTTTCGGAGCAACCATCTTCAGTGCCTGTGGTTGATTATCCTTTGATGTATTCAACCGAGATACACTGTCACTATGCAGGATAATTTATTACTGTACAGAACTATTATTATGCAGGATGTGACACTTAATGAGCCAGTTTTGTCTCGCATCCAAAATGTTGTAGGAGCTGAAGCAGTCTGATGTCCGAATCTGCCCTGGCCTCTCGCCTTGTGATTTGAACTGGAGGACTAGAGAGGCAGGCAGAGGAACAGAGGCAGAGTCTGAATTCCGGCCGGCCCTCGGCTACCTCTCCCTGGCTGCTTTCCAGACCTTCCCATCGTGTCCCCGACTCTGGGCTTCGGTTCCCCCTCACTTGCATCACCTGGCTTTGCTGCTCCTGGTGCTCTGCTCCCGGCAGTAGAGAGTCCTTTGGCAGAGTCTCTACCTTTTCTGGTCGAGCCTGCATGGGTTGCTCTGTTCTAATTAGTTTTCTTTAATACTCTCCCTCACTATCTGAAACCATTCCTGGCAGGTGGCAGGCTCTCAATTAATAACTGAAATTAATAACTGTTAAATGAAATTCTGTGCCTTTGTTTCCAGCATTTTGTTTTCCTCTCTCATCTTCTAACTTAATTACCTTAGGGAGGTACCAGAACTCCAGACAAAATTTGCTCTTTCTGAGTTCATGAACCTCCAGCCACTTCTAGCCCACAACTGTCCACTGTGTGATGTGACCCACGTCCTTAATGTTATTAGTGTTTTTATCCATTAGAGTATTTTGTGGTTGGTGCTTTAGGATAAATTTGTTTCCAAGTGACTTTGGCTCTCGCAAATTAGATCTTCTCATGAGTAAGAAGTTCTTAGGTTGTATCAGAGAGTAATTTCAGGAAGTGCTGTAAATACTCTTAATCAAGTCGAGGTCGTGAACATTGTCTCTGGCATTAAAAATTATCTTTGGAAAGAGGGACACAGATCCAGATGGAGTAAGCAGATGGGTAGCAGGCACTTTGCAGTCTTCGAGTCTGCAGCTGATAACGGTATTTTCGTGTGGGTAAAGGTATACACAAACCCTTACTTAATAGATGTATGCACTGCGTCTGCCCCTGAGAATTAATCTGTTTTTTCAAAGGGAACCTTAAAATTCTTAAAGACTCAGTCTTAAAAGAAGATATATCACATTATATTCTAAATTAAAGCCACATAAATACAGAAATGTGAGTCTTAGAGCTGAAAGGAACCAGAAGAGACCAGCTATTGCAGATGTTTACCCATAGGCAGGTGAGGGGATTTGAACTGTGCAGAAAGTGTCTGTCTGAGCCTCAGAGCTGGAGTGACCTTCCTGCTGAAGGTGACAGGGGAAAGCTAAATTTCATCTGTGGAGTTATGGTCCAGAAGAAAGCGTGTTCTCTTACTTTCTATTTAAAATTTCCTTTCCTTACAAGCTTCCACAACAGTCTACACCACAAGCGCATCTTCCTGTAGCTGGTGGAATGAGAGGATAAGTTAAAGTTTGTTCTCTTTCTTCAAGGCAAAAAGGTTTATGTTCTTGCTCTAGCAAAGCACAAGAAATCTAGTATTGTACTCTAGGTTCAAAAAGTCACCTCCTGAGTGACAGCGTCCCTTCCCTCTGTCCCTCCCTCCCTCTCTCCCTCCCTGTTTCTCTCTCTCATTCTCAGATCAAATCTCAAATGTTCTTAGAAACACATATGTTATGATTAGCAGGAAGATGTGAAATTTCAGAGACCACAGACGCCAAAAATCATCTCATTTATCCTTCTTGTTTTAAGGAAGAACAACTGGGCCCTTGTAAGTGATGAGGTTATATATTTCACCTCCAAGAAAAAGAAACAAAAGAAAAGATTAGTCTCCAAAGATTTCGTTCCTACACTGCTCCATAGCAAAGCCAGTGCTAGAAAACTCTTCTGAACCCAAGGTCGAGGTCTTTTCCATTTTGGGGAAGGGGTTCCCCCTTTTAAGCCTACTGTCATGCTCAGTATCATTTTATCTGCTGTGCTCAGCCCTGTGTTTCAGGCGTGACTTTAGTTTCACTCTTTTTTATTGATTATACCCAGATGATTTTTGGAGCATTGACATAAAGCAGATATTTGCCTAGCTCTTTTCGTGGGCTTCTGGAAATTTTACCACATAGTCTCCAAATACTGACATTGAATTGCAGGGACCATGCAACTTCAGATCTTATGTCCTGGGCAGTCCTTACTTGTCATCGCGCTGTAGCACCACTAGACTGTCTAGCTAATACAGTTCTGTTACCATTCTAATCGGCTATTGCCGAGAAGACCACACAAGCTGAGTGGTGCATTTCTGACTTCTCCCTGAAGGCTAGATTAGGACATAGAATTGATTAGACCTGTATTTTGTTGAATTTCTACATTGATAATAGTAAAATAAACATCTCAATTAAGCAATATAGCATAATAATAGTTTATTTAAGGGAAATTAGGAACAAAGAGACTAATGCCTTTTCTGCCATTGTCAAAGTAGAGGATGAGATAAACCAAAATGTACCTGTGTTTTGTTTGGTATTTTCTTATGTGTAGAAATACTACTGTAACACTTCTGAAAAGTACAACTTCCCTAGTCTTCACCCACTCATTGCCAATCTACTGAACCTAAATTTTCTCTTAGTCATCTACATCATCAGTCAGAATTTTAACTATTATAGTATTAGTCCCTTAGTTTTATTTTGCCTTGTTTGTATATAGATAGTAATTTACACATTTTCAAAGTGCTTTATAAACTCAAAACCATTCTGAACCACGGCCAAGTCTTTGGAAGGAAATGTGCATCAGCTGTGTGTGTGTGTGTGTGTGTGTGCACGTGCACGTGAGCCTAATGCCAGGGTTGACAGGAACCATATTTTCCCTTAAAAGAATGATTGATGAAGTCATTTTGCAGATGAAGAGCTAACTGATTTTTTTTTTTCAAGCTTCAAATCAAGTCTGGGAGAATGAAGACTTTCATATAGCAAATGGGAAATACTCATTTTAACATTTCAGCTGTACGAGGACCCTTGCTGGCTTCCAAACACCCTCCCCGCCCCGGTTAACGTCTTGGGGAGCCCACTGTGTAGCACAGCACATCGGGGCAGCACAGCCATGGAAGAGGGTGTGGCTGGTTGTATTCTTGAAAACATGCACCCTGCTGGATTCTCTTTTCTGTTCATTTTAAGTGCAGACCACACGGTACAATATAAAAAGCAAAACACAATTTTTTATGTGTTACAGAGTATCACAGTTGGTAACCAAATTGCTTCATGCCTGTCTGTTTATTATCTTTTGGGTTGATGGGTTTCAGAGAAAGTTAGTTGCAGAACTGTAGATGTTTCACACATCTGTAACAAAGCTGCACCCTGAAGATGCTTAGAGTGGTTGTGTGTGTGTGTTTGTGTGTGTGTGTGTGTATGTGTGTGTGCGCGCGCGCGCGCGCTCTCTGCAGGTGTTAAATTTTCAAGGAGAAAAGTGTTCAGCATGAGCAAACATGACTAATAATTGTGAGATGTTTGTTTGCCAACAGACAACTGTTGGCAGCACAGAATCTGAAGCCAAAATTATTGCCTTAGAGAAGTGCTGTGGGATTCGGGGCTAGGAAGATTTTCCTTACAGAACCAGGTCTGTCTTCTAACATTTTTTTTCTTTAAAATTTCAACATTTACTTTATTTGTAAATAATTAATACTGTGTGATACACTATTTCAAACTTTATATTTTAATTGTGCCTTTTCCATCTACTGCATGATAATAAATAATGACTCTAAAACACAAAAGGATGTTTAGGTAATGATGTTCACCATCCTCTTCAAGTTTTCTTCTAAGGTATTTTAAGTACCTATTTATTGCCTGTTCTACCTCTGCTTTAATCTGACCTCCTAAGGACTCAAGACATGCCTTTTCATTGCTTCTTTTCCAGTGCTTGACAGAGGTG
>PVJO010030236.1:0-15773 GCA_004026905.1 Hystrix cristata | reverse complement strand
CCATATTTTCCCTTTCCCCTCTCTTTCCCCTGTTGCCTTTTTGCTTTTCCTCTTCTTTCCTTCTAGTACTCCTCTCCTCTGCGCACCATCCTCCTTTTATATAATATCTATTACATCTCTTTGTCCTTATTTACAGTTACGGTTTCTCATATCAGAGAAACAATTCGATGTGTGCTCATGAGTGTCCGATTTATTTCACTTAAGAGTATGTTCTCAAGAAACATCCATTTATATATGAATGACTCTAGTTTATCCTTTTTTATGGCAGTGTTGACTGATTTTTAAATCTGACTTGTTGACTCCAAGATTTCTGATTGGTTCCTTTTCAAAGTCTCTTGCACTGCTTTCCTATTTCACTTAACTATTTGTGTTATCTAGGATCTTGTGCTTTTAAAATGATGATTCTTCTGAATTTTTTAAACAGCCATTTTATCAACTTTGATGCTTGTGGACTCTGTTGCAAGCGAGTGTAACCTTTCAGAAGTGTCATATTATTTAGCCTTTTCGTATTTCCTTTGTTCATATATTGATATTTGTACATTTGGCTGAATGTATATACTGACCACATACGCGAGATTGCCTTTTTCGTAAGCAGCTCTTCTTGGAGGTTTTCCTGAAGTGTCTGGTATTATCACCTTATTATCCACAGTTAGGCTCGTTCTCAGTTGGGGAATGCAGTATAATCTCTTGGATCTTCTCTGGCTGTGATCAGTGAGTTTGGATACACTGCTGGCCGTATCACAGGTGGGGAGACCCACTGTCTGCAGGCTGCACCAGAGTGAGGTCATTCTAGCAGTTCAGGCAGGTACGAACAGAAGAGTGTGTCTGCCCCACACGACAGGAGAGGCGATCCCCCATATCGGTGATGTGGGTTTCCTCAAGCACTGTTGGCGTTGACTCCATTACTTGAACGGGCCTCAAGTACTGGCTGCTCCAGAAATAGTGAGAGCTCTAAATCACAGACCCAGGTGCTTACACAGGGAGAGGAGGGGCCGAGAAGCAGAGCATTTCCTCTGCGGTAACCACACCAAGTCTCATCAGCAGCACACGATCAGACAAGGTGCAGGGGTGACCAAGGTGTCACTTGCACACGTGCAGCGACAGCAGCATTGTGCTGTTCTTCTCTCCTGTTGCTTTGGACTCGTACATACGGGAGTAAGACCTCTGATCCCATCTAGCTGTGCGTGCCCAGGGGTGTGTCGATGGCAACTGTATTTTCTCCCTCACATTATTTTATCTGTCACGCCCGGCAGAGAGCAAGTGAAAGTAAGTTGTAGCTGCAGTTGGGGAAAGTTCTCAGCTGCAACGCTCATGAAAGTGAGAGGAGAATGCAGAAGACTGCGCCAGGCGTAGTCTCTCCGCAGACCTTTTAGGTTGTGCACTCCCAGGAGGGGAAAAGCCCGAGCCAGCATTGCTGGAAACCCCCTCGCGGTGCCTCCTCGATAGGTAAGGCGGCAATGGAGCCGCAGAGTTCTTTCCTACCTTGATACTGACAGTCTCTCGTGTGCAGTGCTGGGAGGAGTAGTGGGGACCATGAACGTAACTTCCTTCAGTCCGGGCACCCTTGTGAGACGGCACGTGACTGGCCATACCCCTGGTCATAGAAGCTCGGCTCTCCCATGGCCCAGCTCTTGAGGGGGAGTCCCGCCTGTCTACACTCCCTTTGGGGTAGCACTCTCAGCGGGTTTGTGTCAGGCAGGGTCACCTCTGCTTAACCAACTTTGGCTGATGAGGCAGCAACCCACTTGAGCCAGAGGAGTGGAATATCTCTGGGGTCTCATGCAAGGTTTTGGATCCTCAGAGCAGTCTTAATTCGGATAATTCATCCCTTTTCCAGATGGTTCGTGGCTACAGTAGCTTGGGGCTTCACTGGGAGATGAAGTGAATTCCTTTTCCAAAATCATGCTAATGTGCAAATTTCAGGTTTCTCATCTATTGAGGAATAAGCCTGGTAGGCTGTAGAATTTTCCAATAGCTAAGATTGCCAGTATCCACATGGATAGAGTCCGTTGGGACATTGTCTTTCATCTTCATCCCAGAGAAGAGGGGCACTGCCCCTCCCCCAGGCGTGACGCCGAGAGGGCAGGTGCTGGGGTATTTTGATTCTCTCACTATGCTGCTGTCCCAAGTCTCTGGCTTTGACGAAGTTTCCGTATTTCTTCTGTGGGCTTCCAGTGTTCTCCTACAGCCACTCACCTTAGTATGCAGCTACACACCTACTGCTTCGATTCTTCTTTGTGGAAGAACAGATGATTAATGGATACCCAGTCAGCCATCTTGTTGTAATAGTGAGTCCTGTTCAGGAAGATTTTCCATTTACTGAAGATGTTTTAAGTTTTCAGTGTTTATACATTTCTTAATTTCATTACTAGATATTTACTGTTGCTTTTGTATCTAAAACTCCTTACCAATATATTTAAACTAATTGCTCTATGTACTGCACTCCTACTCAACTTTCATACCTTCTCAGTCGATTCTCTGGGTATTTCCCATCTATAAACTCTTATAATGTGAAAACGGTGAATTCTTCCTTGAAGTATACTATCTTATTTTCTTTAAAAATATTTCATTATAGTGTGCAGAAGGATTTTGGAAACTAAACCAGAAATTACATGGAAATCAAGTTAAGAATTGTATATGGGCTGTCAGGTCAACTGTTCTATCAAAACTTTCAAAAAATGAGAACTTGATTGTCATCCTTATCTTGGTTTTAAACTGAATGTATTCAAATTTTTTTTGAATGTGAGTTTAAATTTCTGGTTTTGAGTATTCATGGCAATGTGAGAAAATGATTAAAACTCTCCAAAAGAAAATATGGTACTGGCACAAAAATAAACATAGAAAAATGGTATAGAAGAGATGGCATGAAAATAAATCTAATCATATGAGGTCAACTAAGTTTGAAAATGGGCCCAGGAAGTATGGTAGGGAAGATAGTCTCTTCAATAAATGGTGCTTGAAAAATTGGATAGCTACAAGCGTTGGACCCTTAATTATAATTTACACAGAAATTGAACCAAATGGACTAAAAACCTAAACATAAGACCTGAAACTCTAAAACTACAAAAAGAAAGCAGAAGGGAAAACTTCCTTGACATTTATTCTTTTGGATAGGACACCAAACTAGTCTGTTTGTTTATTTATTTATTTGTTTATTTATTTATCTATCTATTTATCTGTAGGGGGTTCTGGGGATCGAACTCAGTGCTAGGCAGGCATTCCACCATTGAGCTTAACCCCCAACCCCCCAAAATAATTCTTTTAAATAGCACAGCAAAAACAGAGGCAACCAGAGGGAAAATAAACAAGTGGGACACATCGAACTAAAAAGCTTCTTCACAGCCAAGGAACCAAGCAACAAAATTAAAAGGCAGTTTATAGGACTAGGAAAAAATATTTGTGAAGCATATATGTGGTAAGGAGGCTAATATCCAAAATACTTAAGGATTCATAAGTAAATATTGTCTATTTTTACCAAAAATAATGTCCTTATAAAAGTCTGATGGTAAAGTTTCCTATATGAGCTATCTGGTTGCTTCAGTCTCTTAAACATTAAGTTCAATTAGAGTAAATCCATGTGAGTTCATTTAGCTATTCCACATTTGAATTTTATCATTTTCAAGCCTAGAATACTAAATTCAAATGAAAGGAAAATATATTTGATATACTCGTGACAGATGTTACAATGCACAAACTAAATGCTATTCAAATTAAGAGTTTCATATTCCATCAATTTAAATTCAAAGGAAAAATTGCCCACCCTAAAGTTATTTAAACTACTGGACTTTTAAGCACTTTACTGATTTAGACTGGGAATCCTAGAATGCGTATTTTGTATGTTCTTTTAATGATCAATATAGAAGACATGATACTGAAAACAGATGGAGCTAAATGATACATTCAGAAGAACTTCCATTTATTGATCCAATAGCAGGATACATATGAAATTGCTTAGTTAAATTCAACACATAGCACATTTACCTCACCTGGCTGGATAGCTTATTTCTCATTCTTGAACACAAGCAGAAGAAAATTTCATTTAGCATTGGTCAAATTTTCAATATTACAG
This sequence comes from Hystrix cristata, assembly GCA_004026905.1. Lineage (NCBI taxonomy): Eukaryota > Metazoa > Chordata > Mammalia > Rodentia > Hystricidae > Hystrix > Hystrix cristata. The sequence continues at coordinate 11,704 of PVJO010030236.1, read as the reverse complement.
ATATTCACTCTATGTGTGAGTGTGTGGCGATTTTTGAAGTCACAGCAAATCCAAACATAGCTAATATCCTCAAATTTGAAGTCGCAAGTGGTTTTTGTCACCTTAAATTGGTGTGGTTTTAGAAAAATGATTCCTCTTCTCGAATCCTCAATTTTATTGTATGTAAACTGGATAACAGAACAAGTATATCCCTTTTAGTATAGTTATCAAGATTAAGAAAAATAATACTTATAAAATTTTGAGCGCTGGACCTAAAATATAGTTCATTATACTTAGTAAATGTAATTTTACTTTGCAAAGTGGCTTATCTCTTACTACACAGAAGGATGCAGAAGTATTTGTGTGTGAAATCCAGTTCTCTAGTGCATGAAGAATGTTCTTCGTGACAACTCTTTCTTTGTCTCTGTGTAGACATCCATGTGCACACAAACCCCTATAAATACACACATGGTTAGTGGTAGAATGAGGTCTCCTTTATAGCAGAAATGCCTTTCCATTGTAGATGGGAATTGCACTTCTCATTTGTGCCACTATAAGATAAGAGAGTCATTTTAGTCTCAGTTTTTTTATATGGCAAAATAACTTCACCCTTTTTATTCTTTGTTGTATTTCCTGTTTGTTAGGCTTTCTGGTCTCTCTATCGCTTGTGTCAGCAACATTCAGACACATGTGTAGGAGACTGAAAAGAATCACCATCAGACGAGTCATTAGATTACGGGGTTCAAATAAAGAAATGGATAGATAGTTGGACATCAATTGACAAATCAATGTAAAATATTTCTTTTATTAAAAAAGGGAAAGAGAGGTGAAAAAGCCGAGGTACAGAAAGAAAAGGTTACAGTTAGATTAGATGCAGAAGGAAAAAGTGATAGTCCCTAAAACATTTCGAGAGAAGAGAAAATAAAAAGGTAAAAGTAACAGAAAGTAAGCCAGGAGAACAGACATCAAAATAAAAAAAGGAATAACTTCCTGACAAGAGGCCTTTTATGACAGTCACTGCTCTCAGGGATCCAGAGCTTTATTTTTTTCCCTTGAAATATTTTAGATTATAAATCATACTTCAATTTAATTTCTTCTTCAGTTGGAGTCAGATACATTCGGCAGTGGTCAGAGAGAGTACAATGTAATAAAATTATGCTTAAATGGATTTTGGGAATTAGACTCTTGGGATTAGATTGAAAAGGAAAATTATTTTGTTATAGCTCAATAGCTTTAGAACATTTCTTCTATTCTCATGCAAACCACTGCTACTTTGCTTAGGATACGGACTTCCAAATGGATTTTAGTCAGCTAAAATCAGTCTGTAGTATGAACACAGGATTTATTAAAGTGATGTTTCGTGATGGAATTAAGAGGGCTTAGTGCTCAAGCAGTTAACCTCAGCAAACAGAATTTTAGATAATTTAAGCGTTCAGTGCCAAGGGACATTGTGGTCATGCTGTTCTGTAAGCATTCAGTTTGGGATGTAAGTTGGAAATGTTTGATAGCTGGAGGCGATTTGATTTTTTTCCTTTAATAAATGCTGCCTAGTAGCAACATTTCATTTAGCACCTGTCCTGTAAACGGGTGCCACTAAAGGACTGACGAGATAGTGGCTCTGGGGTGAAAACCTCCCCATTGTATTCTTGAAAATCTCAGCTTTTAGATTAAAACTGGAGCCTTATAATAGCTTCTTGCTTTTGTTTTGTTGAAACTGAATAATTCTATTGAGTGTAATAACTTCATTATAATAACGAATACTCCAACTAATTAAAGGGGTTATCTATCAGCAAAACAATGTAAAGAATATGCAATACTTCCATAATGAAAGTTTACCCAACTGAAAAGAACTATAATTGGTAATATAGTGTTTTGATTTTTTTTGTGTATTCACATAAAAGAAATTCATTCTTGTCTTTTCCTGGTCCTAAGTAATTCAGTAGGAGGAATATAGATAATTTCCTAGCAGGACCATAAAGAATATGTAGCATTTCAGATTTGTCCAACAAAATTTTCTTAAATTTAAATAGTAATAATATATATGAAATATTTCAAACCATTTTTTGTTCTATTTGATATTTCTTTTGTATAATAATTTGCTAAAGCTCAAATTTTACTACTCATGATGCAGTAGAAAAACAGTCATTAAAAATAATAATCTGCAATATTTTCATGGTCTAAACAATCTAGCTCAATGTAATTTTTACTCAGAATATTTGTTTCAAATGACTTTTTTTGTGAGGTTGGCTAATCAAAAGAAATTAAAGATAAACTCTTAAAAATTAGAATGAGGTTTTGTGTCAGGCCTGTCTCCGTCTGTCTCTGTTATGTACATGGATGATGTGCAGAGCAAGTGCTGTGCTGGTGGCGCCTGGCGGTTTCAACTTCCTGAAATATGATCTTTCCAACATTCCTTGTCTATTGGTCCAAGTGAATCTCTAACAGAATAATTTGAGCAAAAATGAATTGCTCACATTCCTGCAGAATATTTGAGGTATTACAGTGTTATGCAATCCACCACAATCTTACATAGAAATTTTAAAGACAGATGCTTTATGCAAATTTCAGTTCCTTATAGTGAAAGAAACGTCTTAAAAAGTACCTGAAGTTATTATTGAAGATAGAAAATAGAAAGATGGGGAAAGATGCAAGGAGTCTCGAAAGCATTTGCTTCTATCCTGCCTTATAGTTCACTATCTGCTTTAGAACCTTCTTACAGGTTCTATGATTTAAAGAGCTCTTGGAAATTCAGTCTAATTCCAGCCGTCCCTGTTCTCAAAATTTACCGATAAAATGGCATCAAGTTAATATTTCCTATGCGCCAGACTCAGAATGGTTCCACGTATATTTTTTTCCTTAATCTTGATAAAGATTTGATACTATTGGCTTCATTTTTAAATCAATACCATGTAGTACAGAAATGTGAATATTTTGCACCCAGGTCATTCAGCTAATAAATAACAGGACAGAAATTTAATTTGGCGTGTCTACATTTATTCATATATAGTGCGTTAAATTCACTATGCAAATGATTGTTACTTTGAACCTAAGCTTCCAAAAATGTTTCTCTTTATTCTGCCCCAACACTATAACTGGTATTTTTGCTTCTTTGACACTTCCACATGGTTTCTGAAAGTTGAATTGTTGACAATCATGGAAAACACAGGTTCCAAAAAACTAATTCAAAGTACTTGTTTAATATCCCACATAATTATTAACTTTTCATAAATCATTCAAAATAAAATGTGTCACACATTGAAACCCAAAATCTTCACTCAAAATACATAGTTGGCTACCTTTAGGTTCATGTGACCATAACTTCTTCCCCCTGAACTTTAGCTTACTAGTAATTATATTATTTTATGCGTCAAAAGTTTGCGTGCTTTCTTTTCTATTGTACCAAGGTCACTTTACCAATTATTTTCCTTTCTCAGCGGGTCATGATTTAGCTAACACTGCTCAGATCATATGCAGCTACAGTAATAGAAGGCCCAAATCCCTATCTGATCTAATTACATAAAAATTTGGCTAGCTATTATGCTAAATTTGCTCCTTGACCTGAAGAAAATATTTCTAAGACATTTTGTTCACTGAGAACGATAAATGAGATGCATCAAAAGTTTTTTAACTAATTGAGAAATGCTCGAATGATTCTGCCTGTTTGACTGATACCTAGCGGGACACATTTTGCTGATTGTGAAAGAAACTTCAATATCTAATCGTTAAGGTGGAGCATTTTAAGCAGAAGATTTAAGATTAAAATATAGTATCATTGAAGTGAGTTTTAAAAAAAGGAAAAACTCCAAAATTATGATCAAAGATGTAAGCAAAAGTATTTTAAAACAGAGAGACAAATTTCATTTGATTATACCATGTTATCGAAGGACATAAAATCTATACTCTAGAGTAAGAAGAAGATATATTATTGTTATTTGATTTTGTCTAAGCATTAAAAGATAAATACTACAGGTAATGTATGAACTTCTGGCTGGTGGTCAGGGAGGAGGAAGGCTTTGATTTCATGAGGTCTGTGTGGTATGAGTTTATAAACCAGTTCATTTCAACCATTTCCACAAAACCTGCCCTTGGCAAAGATTTATGTTATCACTTCTAGTGCTCTGTGAGATGCCAGTGAACCAAGTTTTATAAGCTAGTTAGTTATCTAAAACTGTTACATTCTTTAAACAGAGGATTGAATCCAGGACATTTACATGGAGCTTTATTGTGAACCTTTTTTTATTTTTTATTTTGAGACAAGGCCTCGCTAAGCCACTAACTTGCCCAGACTGGATTTGAACTTGCAGTCCCCTTGCCTAAGCTGGGATTCCAGACATGCACTACCACATCCAGTTGCATAAGTTCTTAATGATAGCAGAGGCAGTTAGGAACCCAGATCCATGGGGGAAAATGTACTTCTGACTTTGACTACTATTTTACAATGTCTGGTAATGATTATAATCTGGTCCTTGAGTTAAAGTAGTGACTCAGTATGAATTCATCATAGATTAATAAAACCCCTTAGAAAGCTGTGCATTGTTAAGTGTGGTAAAACTATATGTGGACCTATCTTTATATGTAAAGAGGACCATAAAATTTGAGGCAGAGAGATGGAACTAATATACTCTAAAACTTCTCAGTCATATTCACAGCATAATAGTCAACTAATGAATGTTTGTGTACATAGAATAAGGATGCAAAAGATAATTAAAATTAACAGATCACATCTGTATTGGTCAGCTTTCCCACTCCTAGGACAGATTACCTGGTATCTGAACATAAGATGGGTGAGCCTCTTTTAGTTGCTTTCACAGGTTTCTTTCCATGGTTGGTTTCTTTCCAAGGCAGAAATAGCATGGTGAAAGGGCATTAGAGAGGAAATCTGCTCAACCCATAACAGCCAGAAAGCAGAGAGGGAAGGGAGGAGCCAGAGATAGAGAGATGGACTCTCCAAAGGTCTGTCCCCAGTGATCTTTCCCGCTCCCACAGACTCCCAACAGCACATTTAGCTAGGCGCTCATCAATGAATTAATCTTCTGATGAGTATAATGCCCCACAGCACAATCACCTTATAAAAACCCTACTTCTGAACAGATGGGACCTTTCAGTTCTTCAAATTACTTTATGCTGTAACCTCCTTTCATCCAGACTTTACAAGGAAGGGAACAGCTATCTGAGTGCAGGCGTTAATCCAACCCACCAAGTAAACCACTCTTAGAAATTGATGATTCCTATCTGAGTGGACACTAGATTTTGTCCTTCTGTTAGATGACTGAGTTGCAAGTGGACTCTCATGCCCAGAGGGTAGCCACATGAGAAGTGCTTTTGAAGAATATGAATTTTGCACCTGCGATTTTTAAAGGCATGAGTGAGCATGAATATTCTAAATGCAGAAAATTGATAGAGCATCTGAGATTTCAGAGAGTAGGGGTAGATTTTTCAAAACCCTTCCAAGCTAAGCAGGAAGAGCTTTAAGAAAATCACCCATAGAAATTAGGCATACACACAGGACGGAAAGGCATTCTGTTTCCAGGAGGAATCTGGTGTATGCAGCAGATTGCTGATACATTCTGTCTTTTTGAGCAGCGAGAAAGGTAATGCAGAGTGATGTCATGGTAGAAAGAGAAGAATTGTTGAAAGCTGACTCTTTTCAGAAACAGACTTTAAAATGCAAATTAGGACAAGTGATTTATTAATAGTCTTCACTGGAATAAACCAAGGAAAGAGAAAGAAAAAGGAAGCAGGTTGGGTCGACGTAGAAGACAGAACTGCAAATCCAAGAGGACCTTATTTTGGATCTGGGAGAACTGATCCAAGTCGCCCTGAATTGAGGAGGAATTGAACCTTTATGTACTTGCACCCATCAGTCTTTGAGCAGGCTGCTTTGGGGAGGAGATGGCACACTGGGAAAATCATTTTTTCCCCCTTCGGTTAGGTTAATCCCTTAAGAAAACAGATGGACGAGGACGATGACTACCTTCTGACTTTACCCATAGTTGCTGGAGAGAGTAAATTATTGATTTCACACTTGAGATCTGATGGTCATCATGGTGTGCACCAAATAGCTTTTCTTCTTGGTAATCCTCGAAGCTGTGGAGGAGTGTAGTGATTTAGAGGCTAAGAAAAGAATCTGATGGATTAGACCAGTCAGCTGGACACTCATGATTAAATTTAAATTCTAATTCAAAGAAAATGTGCTGGCAGAATTAATTTTTGCTTAAAGGAAATTCATCCTTCTCTATTAAATATCATGTCTATTATAGTGAGTAATCTGTTTTACTTAAAATTCACTGATGTTAATTTTAAAGTATTATTTATTTTTGTTGCGAGGGATTGAACGAGGGCCTCATGCATACTGACACATACTTTACCACTGAACTACCTTCTGGCTCCAAGTCTGCTGATTTAAGCATGAATTTCATCCATAAAAACTTTCACACACCCAGAATGATATTTGGCAAAATATCTGGCACAATGTCCCAGTCAATTTGACTAATAAAATTAACCATCACAAATCCACCTGTTGTCAGTTTGACATCTATACACTCTCTTCCAACCATTCTTTATTTTTCTTCTTCACTGAAGTACAATTAGAAAATAAAATCATACATATTTAAAATGTATAACAATAATTTGATACGTATACACCTTGTTAAATCATTACGGTAATTAGGATAATTATGTTAATTAGCTTGAACCTTTCTTAATCTTCAAATAAAGGTGATAACGAGGTCATCCTTCTCCCTAATATGATAAAACTATCTTGTGTATAATTCAAAATACCTTAACCCTGTCTCCATAAGAGAAATAAATGTTCTTAGGTGATATTTACACTCCTTGATACCTTGTAATTTAAATATTGCACTGTAAAATGAAGAATATTCATATACAATGATATGAAATAAATACTTCTTAAATTACATGACAAGAGAACAAGAATGGGAAGAAAACAAAATATTTGCTTAATATACACTTACATATTGATAAAAAATAAGAAAGAAATACTCATGACAATTAGTCTTTATCTGTACAAACGGTCATGTAACCATAGCTGGTATTTTTAAGTACTTTCTTATATTACCGATTCCCTCTGTTCTTGGGAAACCCTTCAGCCTCTCAGAGTGCTTGCATGATGGAGTGTCCCAGCCTTCGCTTCTGAAGAGTCTGGACCATTAGTAACTGTCACCATAATATCCGTCTCTAAAGGATTCCCTGTATTACAAACATAGTGCTCCTTACTTCCATTGTGGAGTAGTTGCCCGATTTCTCCTTGGCAGCCAAGATCAGTTAGTGCTGCCAGCACGCTAACTCCTCCGTTAACTTTTGATTGGAAGTCTAAGGAGACAAAAGTAGTTGACTGGCAGTCTTCATTTCTAGTTCAGAAATCTTTGGTGTGTCCAAGTGAAGTATAGCTCTCCTTGGAAGTAAGACATTTGGAGAAGAAGAGTATAAGATCATGGGGATAGGAAGTAACATTTTATTAGTGCTTGACTAAGAGTAGTAGTGAGCAGGTCTTCTTTCATTTCTATCCCGTGATTAGTGGGTCCCTAAATTCTGGGCATAGGACACATTGTAGCATTTATTAGGGACTGATCCAGAATATATGTCCAGAGCCGTCTGGAGGAACTTGCCTCAGCACTCCAAGATGTTGACATCATCAGTGACACTGTCACTGCATCTTCAAAAGGAAATTCCACAATTCTATCAAACTGTTTGCTTCAGGATAATGGTGAACATGGTAAAATCAGTGGATTGCATGAGTGTGGGCATATCAATTCACAACCCTTCATTTGTTGCTAACACCATTGTCATGGAACACCAATTTCCTGCAACACCATTGTCATGGAACACTGTTGTCATGGAACAATGTTGTCATGAAACACCGTTGTCATGGAACGCCATTCTCATGGAACGCCATTCTCATGGAATACCATGGAATGACAATGGATAAGTCATTCTCTAAATCCATGAGAGGTAGTTTCAATAGAAGCATTGTGTTCAGGGAAGGCAAATCTATCTATCTATATATAAAACCCATTTCAATAAGATCAAAATGCTATTCCTTACATAATAGAAATGGTACCGTGTAATCACCCTGAAACCAGGTAGCTGAGTTTTTAGCCTGAAGGGTGGTGACGTGTCAGGGACTCGCTGTGGTCTTCACTGCTGATAGACTGGACATCAGCATTGGCCTCGGCTAAGTCCTTCCTGGTGAGCGGAAGTTCATGTTGCTGAGCTCACACATAATAGCCACCCGACAGCACTGCCCTTTTGTTTGTACACCTGCTGGATGATTATAAGGGTGACTGGGACAGTGTCTGAGTCCTAGCCACAGAACGAGTCAGCATATCAATCTGAGTATTCAGTCCTTTTGTGAGGTAACCTTTGGTGAGCGTTTGTGTAGGAAACAAATACTTCCATGAGTTTTCTCCATTCAGAAGGGTTTGTCCACATACCTCTCTCCTAATTTTGCTACCAGTTTTCCAATCCTGCTTCTTCCAAGTCTCTGACCATCCCTTGAGCCATTGGCCACAGCCCATGTGTATGAAATTTGTATGTAATCGTACATTTGGCTATTTCTCCTTCAAAGCACATAAACGCCCAAATGAACAGCGGAAGTTGTGGCTGCTAACAGGATTTCCCTTTGCCACTGCCCTGCGGAGGTTTCTCAGAGGGGCCGTAGTGCTGAAATTGTCTGCTTTCGGTGCCACCTGCACACCGTGCAGAACAGGACTCACTTGCTCTGCTCACAGGTGCCCCCCGGAGGACAAAGATGCCGTTGGGAGAGAGCTGGCACTGTGGGAATGAGTGCTCTAGACAGCTGGGTGACTTCTTCACGCTGCCTCCTTGTGTTTTCACCGTCTACTCGGGTCTGTCATGTGTATTCCACTCGCATTTGATGACAGAACATTGCTGTGCATGCCCAGCTTTATGGCTCAGTGGGTTAGATGACGAGCAGCTCAAGAACATGGTGACTTGGTGGCCAAGGGTTAAACAGTCTCTGTTAAGGCCCTGCCTTGCATACACATGGCAACCAAATCTGTACTAAGTAGGTACTCCAGGTACGGAGAAAATATCTGTATGGAAAAATTTGTGGCAGATTCTGTTTCTCTAGCATCTATCTATCTGTCTATTAACTATCTATCATCTGTCTGGATTTTTTGTGCACTCGGAGAAATATATTCATATACTGCTTTCCTAGACTTCTTTTTTTATGATTTCGTAAATTATGTTTCTTTATAACCCTTGACCGTCCACCCAAATCACCAGCTACATCTGTATATAATCATACATCTGGCTATATCTCCTTCCAAGCAAAGTGAACAATGAGGCGCACTGTCGTAAGACTATATAGTGGAGAGAAAGAGAGAGAGAGAGAGAGAGAGAGAGAGAGAGAGCAAGAGAGCAAGAGCGTTGCTTGCGTGTGAGAGAGATTTTGAGTTTATTCTGAGCAAATGACTCAAATGACTTCTGGAATTATGGATGCTCAGGGTGTCCTGGCAGGCTGGACGCAAAGAAGAGTTGCAGTTGAAGTCCAAACACAGTTTGCTGGTAGAAGTCCTTCTTGCTCAGCGGGAGTCAGTCATGATCCTCCTAAGGCCTCTGGTTGACTTGGTGAAGCTCACCCATGTTATAAAGGATAATCAATTTTACTTGAGAATCACTAGTTTAGGCTCAAGGTCCAGGGGTTCTTCCTGGAGGCTTGTAGACATGAATGGTTCACATGCCGTCTCTGTTGGCCATGTGCCTTTGGCTAGTGGTTTATGTACATGGAAGTTGCATAATATCAACATATTGATACTAATTTAACATGATAACAGTCTTTAGGATCCAGGCAGCTGTTAGATGCAGGTACTAATAAGGTTCTAGGGATGGAAGTGGGATTTAGAATTGTGGTTCACATGTAACTCATAAGTCTTCTGAGGAAGAACAGCACAGGTTAGAAAGGAACCAATTTTCTCCATTGTATAAATACCGAGTCATTTGAAACTGGTCTTCCAGAAAGTATATTCTCACTGTAAGAGGCAGAAGCTGTGAACAAGGTTGGAAGAGATCATTTGGAGATTATCTTTTATAGGAGAAATATATCCTTTCTTCAGAACATGGCATGTATTTCATAAGAAATCATTTTATTTCTTGTATAACATTGACTATGTTAACTAATAAACATGCCAGGGAGTAGAAGGGAATAGACTCATAATAGTAAAATCCAGGCTGAAGCTGTAATTATGGGAGTTAGGGAAGGAAGTTTTTTGGAGGCTAAAGAATATCAGCTTTGGATTTTTGTGGCCAAGGGGATTTGGAATGTTAGCATCCTGGTGAAGTCGTTATGCGAATAAAAAGAAAAGAAGAGAAAAAAACCTCCAAGGATTTATGAAAATCATAACTAAAATATGAAAGGAAAAAATTATAGCCTGCTGTTACACAAATATGTAAATAAAAATAGCATCTAACAAGTAATTCATTTGAAATTTTAGTTCGAAATAGCCCCTTTGATTCGGGTTTCCATTTCTCTCACTATTCATTCAACAGCACTAGGAATTATGCCAAAGAAAATAGTTATATAAATATAACTAAAATCACTGTTGGCACATTTAAACTTTTGTAAGAAAAACTGTAGAGCAAGGATAGAAGATTTAATCGGTCCTCTAGAAAAATTAAATAAATGCATCTTAAAGTGGCAGAATGGTCATAGGTGACAAAATTTTTGATGGATTTAGAAAAGGAAAATTGGAAGCAAATCAAGGGAAATTTATTTCCTTAAATTTACATTGTAAAAGTCAAGATTACTAACTTGATAAAAATTGAAACAGGGTTAAGCACTGTAATGAACCGTGTCCATGAGAAGATGAATGAGACAGCAAGACCACAGAAGGCTTGGGAATCTGAAGGGCTGTGACATAGTACAGTACTAAGTAGACGTCCCATGTGACACAGCCTGTCCCTCTGCTTGCCTCTTTACTATTTTTAACATGCTCATTTTCCAGTCTTATGATAAGGAGTTTAACTTTCAGTTTTGTGATTGCCCTTTTAGCCATTTTATGCATCATTGACTCTGAGATCTAAGGACCAAGCTATTAACACATGGGGATATTAAGTGAATCTAAATTATACCTTTTGTAGAAAAATTCCCTTCTTCCAGTTCTAACGTATATCATGTTTTGATCAAGAAAGTCACATTTCACAGGTGCTGACAAAGATTTTTATTTTCTAATTATCCTGAAAAAGTGAGTAAAAAGCACTTAATATCTCAGTCCTTTTGTTCTGGTATTGATGGAAGCCCAGAGGACTAGTCATAGTATTTCCTTATTTCTGGTGAAATAGTTAAAACTGTAGTATGTTAACTCTCCACTCCTCAAGTTCATGTATCAAGATTCCTACTTGATTTAGGTGATAACAATCGAGGCCTCAAGAGCCTGGCCACTTGCTTGTCCACTTGCTAATATTCTGGAACATTGTACAGGCCCCAGTCAATGAAGAAAAATATAGTTAACAAAGCATTCATGGGTTTGAAAAATGAAAAGACTAACTGGAATTTCGATGAGGATTTTAGGTCTTTGGGGAAATATTAAGGTAATGAAATAAGTAGGAGGTCAAGAGATTCATCTTTGGGCTCTTTCTGTTAAAAAAAGGTACTAAGTAGCTACAAACAGTTCTGATATGGTTTGGTATTACCATAAAAATTTTATCTACTTTGAGTCATGGTAATCACATTTTCTTTGTGGCC
>PVJO010030235.1:0-15774 GCA_004026905.1 Hystrix cristata | reverse complement strand
GAACAGGTATTTTGTGCATATAGTGAGCAGTCAAAAGTGGAATGAACTCCTGGGGGGCAGGGAGGATTCGCTCAGTGGTAGTGTGTACTGAGTATGTGCAAGGCCCTGGTTTTGACCCTAAATCCAAACACACACACACACACACACACACACACACACGCACGGTGGAATGAAGTATGAACTGTGAGTGAAAAACGTGGTGAATGTTTAGATTTTAAAAAAAATTATAATAAAAGACATATTGCCATTCATTTCCCTTGAAGTGCTTGCTCTGGCTTCAAACATGTTTATCTCATCCTTCTTGCCACTTTCTAAAGTCCTAGAAGTCCTTTTTTGTATCTTGTTGCACATTTGTGATTTCCCTGATATCCTGAACTAATTCAAAATGGTCATCACTCATGGTCATTTTGACCTGGGGAAGAGCTAGAAGTCACACTGTGCCACGTCTAGTCAACGAGGTGGATGAGGACACACTGGGACATTTGTAATGTTTTGTGAGCCTGCCTTTCCTTTGGGTGGCACTCAGCAGCAGTGGTCACTACATCTTCTATGACCTTGTAAAGGCCCAAAAGACGACTTCTAGAGCTGCTTCAGAAAGTGCCAAGAACTATGACATGAGTGTTGGAAATGAGGGGGAGTACTTTGAGGGAGGTTAATGGCAATGTGTCTTTCGCTGTAATAATTTTTTTAAATTTAAGCATTCCTGTTGTCTTTATGAGGTATGATGAAAAATATAGTGAATGTGGCTGCCGAGTGCCGTCCAACAGAGAGGCAAGCTTGTAAAAAAAATTATGGCGTGTCCTCATCCACCTTATTTCCTGGATCTGGTACCATGAGACTTCTGGATTTCTCCAAAGTCAAAATGATCATGAAAAGTAAACATTTCGGGTAGATTCAGTACAGTGAGGCAGCCATAATAATGCACAACAAGAGACACAGAACAAGAGTTTCAAAACTGCTTCAAAAAACAGTGAGAAAGATGGAATAAGTGTGTTTGAAGCAAGGGAGAGTATTCTGAGGAAGACTAATGGCAATGTGTATTTTACTGTAATAAATTAAAAAAAATTTAAACATTCACCATATTTTCCTGTTGCACTTTCATACCTCCTCTGTAATTATCTGGGGTCCACACTTCATAGTAGGTAATGTGTGATGGGGGGCAGGATCCCACCACGTTTTTGCCATTTGGTAGTAGCAGGCCTCTATTGTTTGCCTCCCCAGCGTGTTCTGAATCCTTTGTCAGCTAGTGGGGACACACCCTTGAAGGGGACATTGGGGTCCTGGCCCCTTCCCGGGTCTCTCTTTGCTTCCCGGCCACTGTGAGCCGAACTGCTTCCTCTGTCATGCTCCTGGCCCAGGTTCAGGGCGAGAGGGCCGAGAGACCATGGGTTGAAACCTGTGAAACTGTGAGCCCAGATCAACCCTTGCACCTTACGAGCTGTTTATCTCACGTATTTTGCCACAGTGATGGAAACTGACCTACACAACTGGAGCTCCTCTATCAGGTAACTAAGGGGTGCTGTTCGCATCAAGGTAATATGACTAGTGAATTTGGAGTTGTGCTCAGCTGTGCACAAGAGCCTCAGTTTTGCACAATTGAGTCACACAGGCAGTTTTAGCTCCTTGTCCCATAGTCATGGGTGCAGACTAGGCACTGAACTCCCTTGTACTGTGGAGAGACACTGTCCGGGGTAAGTAAGAGAGAAAAACTTTCCTCTCTTCTCATAGGGCCTACCGAGAGAGGGAGTGTGATATAAAAATCTCAGGTTTGCACGTGTGTTCATGAGGGAAGTGCCTGCACCTTTTGAGAAGTCACTGGGTAGAGCCGAGGATCAGGAGCACAGAGGTCTGAGCAGGTCCTGGTCGCGTCCTGCCCGATCCACCTGTGCGCCTAGTTACCTGGACCAATGGACCTCATAGAAATGGTTAAAGTCAGGTTCTCTGTCCTTGCTACCTGGAGAATTCTAGATGCGCACCAAATAATGGGAATAAGGGAAGGAGGAGATGGACATGTGCGAAAAGTAAAACAGAGACAAAACTTTCTTCAGCCGCAGTAGTAATTTACATAGCATTTGGAGTACATCTTCTAGTGAAAACCAGCTCAGATGATGGTTGTTTTTCTTGGCTAATTTATAAAAATACTCTTAAATCTATAACGTCATGGAAATCCTGTACATTTGTGCTTGTCCTTTGGCAAAAAGTTGTACCAGTTGGTGTTAAAAACCTAAAATAGTAAGTATTTAGATCAGTAAGTAGTAGGTAATTAGAAATCTGTGGTTGCTGTTTGGACCTGGATATCCCCTAAGTGCCCATGTCGTAGAGATCTTGTCCCTAAATGGTGCTTTGGGAGAAGATGGAACTTGAAGAGGGGGGCCCAGTGAAAAGCTGTGGGACGCCACTCTTTCTCCTTTCCCTTTTCAGCAGTCTTGGCCACTGAGTGGTTTTGCTACACAATTCCACCAGGATGTGCTGTCTCACCAGGAGCCCAGAGGCAACAGGGTCAACCAGGAATGGAGAGGGATCTATAAATCTGTGAGTCAAATAAGCCTTTTCCACTTACAAGCTGCTTATCTCAAGTATTTCTTACAGTAATGGAAAGTTTACTAACACAGTAGTCTAGTCTGGCAACTTTAGTATGTTTGTTTCTAAAATAATATGTTCTTTTTTAGTTCTATGTACTTAAAATGTATATATATTTAGTGTACTGCCTATTTGTAAGCTGGCATTTGCCATGTGTATACATAAAACCTGCCCATTATTCTTATTAACTCAAGACAAGGGGAACACATAACTTTATAATGTCATAAATGCTTTTAAAGGGGTAAGGTGAGGGAAGAGACTTTTACCAGTTAACCCAGTGTCCCTTTGCAAATAACATAAGTGGGATCAACATATGCCTGTAGTTATAAAAATGCAACATTACTTTTAGATTAGCCTTTGTCCGTGAAATCCTCAGGGGCCCTTAAATTTCAACCTTTACTTTGTTTTAACCCTCTCCCAGCTGTTTGTACTAAGAACTCGATTGTCTCTACTCTGCTTTCAATTCATTCTGGGACCAAAGAGAGACCACAGGGGCAGTATAGCAACAGAACTCTCTTGCCAAATGAGAAAATTTGGAAATAATTTTTGGTTGCTTCGTAGCTGAAAGCTATGGATGCCCAGGGATCTTCGCAGGATGCTGGATTGCCTACCTCATCTCTTGCTGCGTGTTCGCTTGGGTTTCCCTGCTGTGCCCAACCCCAGGCAGGAGCTGGCATCTCCTTCCCTTCTGCAAACTGCTTTCCCATGGAGGTCGTCTCACTCTTTCTCATTGATCTTGGGCGTGTTTCCAGGGAACAAAGAGCAGAAGCTGCCATCAGCTATGCCAGGGTTCCCTGCAGTGTGGCCTTCCCCTCTCGCTCCCCCAGTATCTGAGCCCTGCACCCCCTGCTTTCCCCAGGTTGTTTCTAGACCCTTGAAACCTGAGCTGTGTGTGGGACTCTTGGTTGTACTCTCTCTGGCTGTAATTTGTGATGCCAGTTCCAATCCTACTGTTTCTTTCTCCTTTGCCTGCTTTGCTAGTTAGTTTCCTTGTCCATCATCTTCCACCAGCTAGCTCAGTTCGTCTGCGCTCTCTGAGTTTAATTCCTTGCCTGGGAGCTGATGCTGGTAACCAGATGGCGATAGAAAAATATTAAGGGTAACATTTATACCTGTGAATTGAGAGACAATGCTCATTACGCCCTGGGAAAACAGTTGGTGTTTTTCTCAGTTGGGGGAAAAGGACGTTAAAAACACTTTTATCACATTCTTCCTTGGACAGATTTTCAAATATGTTCATTAGCAAATATACATCTTAATACTTTTTTTTTAGCTAAAGAAATATTGCTGCTTCCTAGAGTTTTGACAAATATTGCTTTTTATTTGTTCTTTTCCTGGCTCTTCTTTTACACTTCAAATATACTATATATGTACGCTACATGTAGCTTTATTATTTACCCTACTATCAAGGGCCACTTTTTATGTTAATTTAAAAAGATGAATGACTGAAGGTTTTGAAATTTGTCTCAAGGTAAAATAAGGCAGAGCTCTGACTTACAGAGCAGAAAACTGATTTTTTCCTGACAACCAGCACTATTTCTCTCTTAAAATATTTGATTTCCCCCCGATAGATGTGGGCCTGCGACATCAGCTGGACACAGTGTTCTTTCCTGAGACTTCAAACTGGAGCTGAAGGGAGAAACCCCTGGCATTTGCAGCTATTGTTACGTAACAAAGAATCATAAACTCAAAGTGGTTTAAGATAGTGATCGTTTACTACGCTCCTACCTCTGCAGGTCTGGTGGGTGGGTTCTGCTGACTCCCGGTAATTGTTCCTGTGTCTTCAGGATGGTGGTGGGTTTGCTAGTTTATGCCGAAACAGCTGGGCTGTCTGCAGACCACATCGTAGACTTGTATGTCTGTTGCTTGTGCCCCTTAATATCCAGCAGACTAGCTGGGGGAATGTTTTACAAGACAGAAAGTGAGATCTTGCAAGGTCACATTGTGACTCCTGTTCACGTGCCATTGGAAAGCAAATAATACAGACAAGCTCAGAGCTTAGCTAAACCATAGCCAAGGAGGCTATGGCCAGGGGATGGTTACATGGAAGGGTGAAGAATTGGGACCTGCCCGTCAATAATCCACAGCCCCCTTTCTCTTTGGACACGGAGCTGTTAGGAATGAACTGTATGTACAGACTGTCTACAGTAGGAGACTCCAAAGGCAAAGTCTAGAGAGAAGCAGATGGAAGAGAGAATGGGAGGGAATCCTGGTCATAGTTCAGTTCTTATTAACGATTTTGGCAGTCCTCAGATTGCTGCACTTCTGAGGTTTGGTTGATCAGCTGTCTTTAATATGGGTGGGGTATCTCATAGCTCCCCTTTCTTGCATAAATCAGTGTAAACTACATTTCTGTTACTTGCAAACAAAGGGTTATGACCCATAGGCACTATTTCCCTAGATCATAGAGCCTTTATATTGAAAGTGCTTTCCTCATCCTCGTGCAAAATTTCTTATGTTTATTTTTGGGGACTAATTTTTTTCAGAGTAAAGGAAACATTGTCACATATATTGCCCAACTTAGTTTATAAAATTAAACTAGACTACACAAGTAATAAAATGCTACTTAATTTATAGTACAAATTGTATCTAATTGGTGTAAATTAGACTAGACGTATACAATTAGTATGAAGTGAAAATATTCATTCTTTTAATCAAGGAATTTTATCCCAAGGAATTTACCTAAGTAAAATAATCCAAAAGAAGCAAAGATCCACATACATAAAGTAGTTTATGATAACCTTACTGATTTACTAAAGGGAACCATCTAAATTAAGAGAATGCCTCAAGAAATTCTATCAGTTTACTAAGAGTTAGTCTTTAACTATGCTAATTAAGAAACTTACATAAAATATTGAAATTTATTAATGATATAAAATAGTGTCACAAGAATACACAAGCTATATATATGATTGCTCCCCATAGATACTTAATTTATTCATACAAATGTACCACACACACCACCCCCTTCTTGTTTGTGTGCAACAGGAAAAATATACATCTTGAATCTACTTGTAATTTGCTGTTACTCAGATGGTAGACACTCTTCCTCTTGGAGCAGAGTCAAAATTCTAATCCAGAAACAAGGTGTATGAACCATAAAATTATCGAGGGCTTAATTTGTTGTGGAAAGAATTGTATCTCTGTAGGATTATGATGATGCTGAGGCAGGAGATTAGAGTGTGGCAAACTGGCTGGGAAGTGGGCATAACCTGTGGATCACAGAATTCCAGGATGCATGCAGCAGAACATTTCCTAAAGCCCTGCACTTGGAACTAATCAGAGTGCTATCTTCACTTCTTCTTGCAAGAACTTGAGCATATTTTTGATAGGATGGCCTAGATCTGAAATCAGCCTGAGGAGTGGGAGATACAAAAGACAGCAGTCATCAAGCCTGGGGCTACTACTAACTCTTTCAGTGGCCCACCCTGTGGTTGGCAGGGTGAATTTCTTTTCTTATCTTTAGTTGGCCTGAACTTGCTCTACAGAGCATATTTCTTTTCTTTTCATACCTTTAATAAACATAAAACCTCTTTACCTTTTGTTCTTGTCTTGAGCAATTCTTTGTTCAGGACAGAAAGAACCTAGAAACCACCTCTAGAAGGAGACTCCAGCATGCCAAAATGCAATAAAAATGCCTGTGGGTGAGGATATAGTAGATTATTAGGAGGACTGGGGAATGTGCTCTGGAGACTGGTAGCTCATGGTCATAGTGGGGTCGAGGGATGCCATGTAGACAGAAAGTCAGCAGAGGGACGTGGCTGATAGGTGAAACTTCAGGAATTGTGATAGGTCAGATTCAGTATTATATATTTTTCTTGTTTTTTGTTACAATTCTCCTTGTGATTCTCAAGGCTTCAGTTAACTGTCTTAAATGCTCATCCAGATATACGCTACACTTTTAGGAATCAAGGGTAGGCTCATGACCTTCCTTGAATAAGACCAGAACCTGGCTTGCATGGAAAGGTGATAAGATGTGCAGTGGTTATTTGCACGGGAATGTCTAGAGCAGCAGTCAAGAATGAGAGTTAATTTAGGGATTACATGTGAGTTCAGTTTATATGATAGTCTGTATTTCTGTTTGTCAAAATTTTATTTTGCTTTCATCTTTTGCTATAGAAAGATCTTACTCTCCTACTCTTTTAAACTCAGGAGAGGCTGTTTGACTTGCTGTGGCCAGTGATATGTGGGCAGGAAAAACATGTCATTTCTGGGCAGAATCATTAAGAACCTGTGCTCCAAGTGTCAAGAACCTTGTTCTCTGTGTCATTTTCCCGTCACCTTGGGTCCTAGAGGGAAGGTGAGAAGGTGGCAAAGCCATAGCCTACTTTCATTTGACATGTTGTGTGGATGTGATTGTTAATTTTATGTGTCAGCCTGATTGGACCATGGAGTGCTCATATTTTGCTAAGCTTTCTTTCTAGGTGTGTCTGTGAGGGTGTTTCCAAATGACATTAGAATTTGAATCAGTGGACTCAGAAAAGCAAATGACTCTCTCCAATCATCCAATTTATTGAGGACCATCCTAGAATGAAAAGTGGAGAAAGAAGAATTGGCCCTTTGTGCCTGACTGAGCAGGACATCGGTCTTTTTCTGCCCTGACGCTGAGACTTGTGTCACTGTATTCCCTGGTTGTCAGGCCTTTGGACTCAGACTAAACCTCACCAGTAGCTTCTCTAGGTCTCCAACTTGCAGATGGCAGATCCTATGACATCTCCCTCATTTTCTCTCTCTTTGTGAAAACCTTATAAGTTGCATTGGTTCTATTTCTCTAGAAACCCCTGGGAAAGCAGTAAACCTTTTTGGTTGTAAGCAGCTGCAACTTTGGAGTTACATATTACTGCAGCATAGTCTGACCTACCCTGACTTACGCAGTGGGATTTTTTTTTTTTTTTTGCAGACACAAAAGAAGCAGAATACGGAAGACTGAATCTTCCATTGCTATGCAGTAGGGGTTTTCTGCAGATTGGAGACCTATGACCCCCTTGGGTTAATATGTGACTTGTGCTTTTAAGTTGATGTCAAACAGTGTATTCATACTCCTCTGAGCTACCTTTTCCTTCTTATAAATATCTGTTAACTTTCTCTATAAACCTAATCTCAACTTTTCTCTCTAATTTTTGCCTATCATGTTCAAGGACTCTAGTGATGACTATCTGTGAGCACTATACCCAGATCTGATTCAGAGAGTGTGTTTTATGGTCTTTGGTTGGATGTAATATAATTGTCAGACACTACATCTGAGCAAACAATTGCATCCTTGGCAAAACTGAACTACTCCCTCAATTTTTATATTAAACAACCCATATAAATAGTATGTTTTTAAGTGAGAGGATTTGGCTTTAGGTTAATCATTTAAAATACATTAAAAATTATCCTCCCATTTCCACAAGCGCAGGGACTCAGATTAATTAGAAAGGCCTCATTAGTTTCCAGTGGAGGGAGTGTTGACAGGAGTAACCCCACTGGCAGACAACAGCAGACACTGGGTGTATGGGCAGCCTGAAGCGCTACTTGATAGGCAGCCTCCAGGAATAGTTCAATTCCTCACTCTTCTGTCTCTTGGTAAAATCAAGGAGAGAAACAAAAGCAATTACACAGATAATTAAAGAAAAACAAAACCTGTATGTGGCAGGTAACTTGAAGAGCTTCCTCTAAATTTTCTGGGCAACCATATTCTTTCTTTGTTTCCCTAGTGTCAGCAGGAATCTGATCTAGTTCACACAAGCTACTTTAACAAGTAAAATGCTCTCAGTTGGTGCGTACTGCTTCATAGGAATTCCCCTACTCATCAATCTAGATTTTGAAATAGCTCTGTCAGATCCCAGAGCTGCATCGTTCCCACCAATTCATGGCAAAACCCCAATACTGCTACTGCTGTGAAAATGTGAAGCTATCTGTGAAACTTCAGAAGGCAGGTCCTAGCAACTCATAGTACTTGTCTTCTGATGCTGGGTGAGATGAGACCTGTACCCTCCCAGGCTGGGCAGATGCGATTCCAGTCGTGGAGGCCCGGGAAGCTGAGCTGGGTGCCCCTCTGTAGGAGGCCCCTCTGTAGAAGGCGTCAGCTACACTGCATCTCCAGTGCATTCCTGGGTGTCATGAGAAGGTGGAATTTCAGTAAGCTATACAGTACAAGAATCACCTGTGAGGCTCATTAAAACACAGACGGCTGGCCCCACATCTCCTGTTTTAGTAGGCCGGACATGGGGGGGTCAAAGAATTTGCATTTTTAACAAGTTCTGCAGCGATGGTGATGCTGGGGCCTGGAGACTACACTGTGAGACACCTAGAAGTGAACCTAGAACTAAGATGGACTTGAAAATCACGAATGGGATAAGATCAGAGCTCTGTAATCTCACCTAAGAGACAATGATTGAGAGCAAAACTCGACTCATAATAAAGTGAACACATTTAAAGAGAGGATGTCTATCACAGATGCACGGTCATAATAGAAATATTAAAAATGTGAAACCGGAAATGGAGCCAATACTAGTCATCTAGATGGAAGAAATGATATGTCAGCTTCTCCCTTGCCCTTGCGTTCCCGGGACACCAAGCACCCAGATAAAGATTAACTGGATAGACTTGATTAGTTTGTTTTCTCAGGTATATGGGTCTCAAGCATGACTCTTTCTGAGGACCATCATTTTGAGTAATCTCTGTGGGCACCACTGATATTGATATTATCTGTGAATGATGCCCCCTGCTGGAAGGGAAAAGTCATTACAACCAAATGACAGCGTTGTTATTTATATATTTGTGTCTGGAGAGACTCACTCATATTAAACTCACCCACCTGAGAACAGCTCCTGGGGATCCAGGCGAATGTGATGTCTGAGGGGCCTGCCCTGGAAAAGTTTTCTTTGGCAATACTCCAATTGACTCAAGACCCTAAATCTTTGAAACAAGTGAAAATGGCAGAAGGTAGTTAACAAATCCATATGCTATCATAGCGTGTAGCTTTGGTCTTAGTTTTGTGAGATGAAATGATTTCAAGATTTGATTTACAAAACAGATACCATGACTGAACCTTTGGATGGGTATTCAGACACCCATTTGTGTCTCTTGTCTCTAGAGAGCTGGAGAGCCAGGAATGTCAGATGCTTCCCAGCCTCCCCTGTGTAGAAACAGTCTCCCAAAAGGTTTGCCTCCCTCAGGACTCAACAGAGAGCCCGTAAGTTCAATGAACAGTTATCTGTCTTTGGGAGAAAACAAGGAGTCTCTTGGTTTGGACTCTTGGTATAGAAGAAAGATCGTTCTAGCAGGGATATAACTCTAAATAGGTTCTGCATAAGGTCCATAAACACTCCCTGTCGCCCCTCTTCCCCCACTGGAAAGTCACACTTCTCCTTTGTATACTTCCTTCTCTTTGATCTGCACATTTTTCTCCAGAACAGGCCCACCACTTAGATATCTTATCTTACTTAATCTTTCTGGGCTCTGCTTCTCTATTAATGAGATGATTAATAAGGATAATAGATAGAGATAGAGCTGAGAATTGTGACTGATGGATTCTTGCATTATGTAAATATTACTTGTTATTATTACTTAACACGATTATTAATAAGGCTCTGGAGACAATTGTCCATGTTGACTATCAAGGGGCTCGGAAAGTATTAATTAGCAGAGAGAGTGTTCAGAGTTCAATTTTAATACAATGAGTAGAGCCAGGAAAGTGTAGGTGAGAGCCAGTGGAGGACATAAGTGCCAGAATGGATAACTCATTTAGAAACAGGTTATCTGGAAATGAGAATTCCAGCCTGATAGAAAAGAAGGGGTTGTGGCTATGGAGGGCATATTTCAGGGAGAAGATATTATGTGGTCCATTCCTCTGTGCTTTAAGCTTTCTCCTCCCTCTTAAGGATTTTTTTTTTTTTTTTTTTTTTTTGCTAATGAGAGTTGTTTATACTGCCAATTGTAGGCAACTGGGGTCTAGAAGTCAATTTATATGGGTCATGCTCAGCATTAAAGAACAGAACAATATTAGCATTCATTATACATAGCGAGTAAATACTCTTTCATAAGACTTTAATCAGTTATAACATGTATATGTGTATAGGTTCCTGTTGTAACATTTATTTGTTTGTTTGTTTATTTTGCTGTGGGCCTTGGTAGCCTGAGAGAGTATTCTTCTTGTGTCTTCACTGGGTTGGGGACAGGTGGAGTGTTTACTCACATTTGCTCTTGCGAAATCCTCTTGATGACTTACTTTCTAGGCTGCCTTTTGATCTCTAGTCTTTTCTGGGTGTTACTCAATTCAGGCTGCTGTCACAAGTCTCACAGATGGGGTGGCTTACAGATAACAGGAATTTATTTCTCAGAGTTCTAGAGACTAAAAATCCAAGACCCACGTGCAGCACGGTCAGGTTCTGGTCTCAGCCCTCCCCTGGCTTGCAGATGGACATCTCCTTCCTCTGTCTTCACATGGAAGAAGGGGAGAGAGCTCTGTGGGGCCTATAAGGGCACTGATCTTATGAGGGCTCTACTCTCGTGACTAAATAGGATCCCCAAGATCCCACCTCCAATACCACTACACTGGGGGCTGGGATTTCAGAATAAGGGTCTGGGATAGGCACAGTCATAATACTGAGTCAAGCAAGTACCTATTCCTGCCCTTCCGGTGGGGGCCTGGGGCTCAGGCCAGCCTCTGCTGCAGAGTCCTGGTGGTGCGGATGGGGTGAAGGGGGCCGAGCATCCGGAAGCTCCCTCCCCCCTTTTATTTAATGGCCCACTGTCTCACTCGGTTCGAACTTAATATGAAATTGTACCAAATTTTATTAGGGTGTTTCGGAAATTGTGAGAGAAAGTATTCATACCTATCTCCTTCATTCTCCTTTCCCTGAGCGCCAAAGAAAGAACATCCCGGAATTCAAACCCTTCACAGAACCACTTCTTAGATGTTCCTGGTTTATCACTGTGTTAGCCTGACCTCAGGGCCACATCTCTTGCTACAGAAAGGGACTTCTTCCAATTTTAGCACTGCAAAACTTCGTTCTTTTGGTGGCAGGGAGGTGGAGGCAGTTGAAATTCTACTTTCCAACCACAGGGTTCCATAATTCCAAAAATCTACTTCTGAGTATTTAAAAAACACCATTCAAGTTTTAAAATACTCATTTCAGATCCAAGATGATCCCATCAATCTCCTTTCCCCTCTGCCCATCACTGCATGCCTCTCTGTTGGGACGCAGAGGAGAGAGAAGGGTTTTATCACTTCTCACACAGCTGTCTCCCTGGCAGTTTACTCTGAATTCTGGATGTATGCAGCCATCTCTAGGCTTTGGCTTCTAGGCGAGTGGATCAAGGGCATCCAGGCTCAATCCTTCTTGAGGTATGTGTGTGGGTCCTTCACGGGCCATTCAGGGTCAGGGGAGGGCTTTTCCCCACGCTCTGTCCAAGTCCCACGCGGGAACACTGCCCAAGCGCAGTCTCTCCGAGTGTCTCCTAGCTTTTACTGGCAGTGATGTATCCTGCTCCTTCCTGTGGCCGAGGACCCCACTGTGGAGGTGGCCCTCATGTTTCAAGTATAAGACAGCTGGAGCCTGGCTACCTTCCGCACGGTTCACCTGCCCCAGGGGACGCAGGCTTTCTCGTAAGGCCAAATGGCAGAAGGTGTGTCTTCTGTGCTGCTGGCTTCTTTGTCCTTTTAGTTCCTTTCTCCCCACTCAGGCAGAGAAAACAGGCAGATCGACATGTCTGCTCCATCCGGGTGTTCCGCTGCTTGCTGTACAACCGGAAGCCAGGTAGTTGAGAGGCAAGGTGCTGGTGGAGAAAACTTCATGACCATAATCTGACTGGTAGGGAGGTGGCAGGGATTCTGGTCTCTACAGAGCCATCTTGCTGGGAGGCTGATTTAGGGGCAGTTTGTTTAGGAGGTAGTGAGCACAGACTGGGGAGTGTCTTCTCAGACATGGAGGTTTGCAGCCACATGACAAACAACAGATCCCAGCCACACACGCTTTTCAGTTCTATGGAGCTTGAGAACAAAGATCGTTCTTCCTCAGGTTGCGCTTGTCATGGAGCAGTTGGCCTATGTATAGTCAGTGACGCATTACACATGGGGAAAGGCCGGGAGGAGGTAGCTGTCCCGAGGTGTTCTCGATCAAATTCTTGGTGATGAAAGCAAACACAGATCGCCCGACTATGGTGGAAGACAAGGGCCAGTGAGATAAAAAGGGAATCAGGCCTGGGATCACTTTTATTCCTGTGGATTCAGATGCTTCCTCTTATCCCTGCCGCCCCAGGATCTGTCAAGTACTCCCCTTTCTCTCTCTCTTGGAAAATGCCAACGTACTCCATTCTCCATTGCTAGCATGTGACAAACAATCTCGCTTCCCTTTTCCTAGTCTGCTTGTGTGTGTAGGGAGAATGAGAGGGGCCTGGGGATGGCTGGGAGCTACAGAGCTAGTGAAGTCCAGCCTATTGAAACCTTTTTGCCGTGACCCACACGGGAGAGCTGAACAGGGCAGAGGAGCGGCGGGGGGTGAAAGAAGACATTCACACAGGATAGCTGGGAGCGGGTGGAGTCATCAGCCTGATGAGCAGAACGGCAGCCCCTGCAAAGTGCAGTCTTATTTATAGGCCTCAGCGCAATCTTCACTTACAAGCCTCAGCAGGGCATAATATAAAAGGAACGTGCTGAGTCATTTGAAACAAAGGTAAACAACTGGCAAAACATAATCAGAAGGCCACGTGGGCTTGTGGTGTTATCGAGAACTAGCAATGCTGGGCTGTGGGTACAGGGAGATGGGTACAGAATAAACTTCCGACCTGGGGTCCTGCCAGCCAGGCCTGTTACTCTGCAAACCCAGCACAAACAAGCTTTCTTGCTCAGGACCTTGTCAAACTAAGGCTACAGACCAGGAGCCAGGATCGTTTCCTTAAAACGCGCGCTATCTAACCCGGTGAAGGTGATCCGGAAAATGAGGGTGCGCACGGTACAACACGTAAGTCTTTCTACGATGGCCTGCCGGTGGGCGCAGAGTTGCTGTTGGCTCCCGACGCCCCTTAGCGGAGTTTACAGCCGTCGGACGTTGGCAGCTCTCTTTAGAACGTGAAGTTGCTGGTGTACTTTTGCCTTCTAGTCCAGGTTTGGTCACTAATTCTGACAACAGAAATGTACCATTAACTCCTTAGTGGGTGTGGGACACGATCCACACCATCTCCCCTGTCCAGACTCCGAGGAGTTAAGTCAGAAGACTTTGGAACTGAAGTCGTGAAGTATCTTTACATACACCTGAGCACACTGCCAGGAGACGCTGTCGCCACGTCAGCGCATCTGATCCGACAGAGGCCTGGCTGAGGTCGGATCTGGTACATACTGCGGTTGCAACACTGCCCCCAAGTGGATGTTTTTCAGAGTTAGAAAGGAAACTAAAAATGCAGAAAAAGAGCGAACTGGCAAAGGTATTTTGTTTAGAACACATTTCCATTAAATACAAGCAACTTGAAAAAAAAATCCATGTCACTTTTACAGCAATACATTTTATTTTCAAAACTTCAGAATTTTTTGAATTTCTAATCGTAAAAGACAAAATACTTAAAATTGCTTTTATATTACTTAGTCACGTTAGTCAATGGGTTCACTATAGTTGTGTGGTAAACGGGGATTTTTGAAAGTTTCTTTTTCCAAACAGAAACTGCAAATTGGGGGTCTGGGAAATAGGCTTACCTATTGCGAAAAATTCAAATGGTAAATCAGGTATGTTAAATGCTCATTCACTTTTTTAAGCTGTAGTAGATGTTACCTCGAGAGTAAAGGGGCAAATTACCACCTGAAATGGCAAAGACGGAAAGAACCCTGCAGCTTCCATCTCCATGGCCTTTGTCTGGGCGCGGGAGTACCCCTCACACTGTCAGTGGGGACGGTAGGTCTCTCATCCAGGTCACCAGAATGAATGTCCTTTTTTTTTTTTTGTAATCTTTTCCATCCTCTGGTCTACACTGTCTCCCTTTCCTGGTGCTCCTCACCCGGCTCTGACTACTGCACGGATATAATACTGCTATGGCTTAAATGTTCATGTTCCCTTCAACATTCGAATTGAAATTTAATTCCTAACCCAACAGTAGTAAGAGGTAAGGCTTGTAGAGGGTGATGAGGCTGTGAGGACTGTGTATTCATGGGTGGAATCAGCGCCTTTATAAAAGGGCATGAGGGAGAAAATTCGCCTTTCCATTTTATTTTACCCTTCTGCCTTCTACCACATTGAGGAGTCAGCAAGTGGCGGCATCTTGGAAGCAGAGAGCAGCCCTCACTGGATCCTGAATCTACTGACTGCCTTAGTCTTGAACTTAATCCCTAGAAAGGTGATAAATTTCTGTTGTTTCTAAACTGCCCAGTCTATGATATTTCATTAGAGAGCAGAAACGGATCAACACACTTTCTCTTGCAAAGACCATGATGATTATTCCTCCAGCCTACCTAGCTGATTGACATGGATTTACAATTTTGAGATTCACGGCTCCCTCATTAAGGGAAAAGTATCCTTTTCTCATTAAGGATACCTTTACTTTGATGTCTTCCTTTAGCTTCTTACACCTTCATAACTCAGAAAAGCTGATACACATTAACCGCTGCCTAGACTAGAAGGACGTTTCAGCATATCTACAAAAGTGTATCTCAGATCATTTATTTTTGGCAACCACCAGTTGGAAGAGGCATCCCTGCTCTCATTCTGAAATAGGGAGCTATCCAAAAGGCTTATTTAAGAATTAATTATCTGCAGCACTGTGATAGAACTGCTAACTGACCAGTCGGTATAGCCAAACCATTGCAGAGTAGTTTTGCAGTGTACAGTGGGGTGGCTTTAGGCTAAACTGCACTCTCCTGTTCTCAGCTCCTTCCGTCTTTTCTTAGAGCCAGTTGACTTGCTTGTTTATGTTACCTGGCTCCTGAATGGCATCTACTTGTGCCAGGCTCTTCTCAAATACTTGTGCACCGGTCCCTGTCCAGGGGCTATTAGTGCCCTTTGTTTTTCTTAGCATGTCCTCTCACCTGTCTCCACTTATCAGTCTCATACAAGTGCAATTAGATGAAGTATCCTCTGGCTGTTTGACGTGTATTGTGTAGAGGTAGGTGCCCTATTGTGGATCTGAATTATACCAGTATTTCAGCAGCTTGTTCTTATAATTGATATGGAAAGGAGAGATTGAATATACAACTAGACAAGGGCTGGACCATATATAAGAATTGAA
>PVJO010030234.1:0-15775 GCA_004026905.1 Hystrix cristata | reverse complement strand
GCACTGAGACACAGCACAGAGGCCGGGACTGCCCAACCAGACTCAACACAGCCTGTCAACTCGTGGATCTTACCCGGCTCTTCATGAAACTCTACACATTTTACACAAAGTCATTTTTGTCCATCTGCTGGGGATTCCGTATTCCACTTTTATCAGCACAAAGAACCTGACCAATGGGCCTAGCTTGCGGACAAGTGGGCATCTGAACTTGGATCATAGAGTAATGGTGCATCTCCCCATAGGGGTCTTGCTATAGGACTTACTTTAAACATGAGCATCTAGAATTGGACTTTAGAAAGCTGATTTACATGGGCTTCCTTTAGTGATGAGTGTATTGTCTGCATCTGTGTGCTTATTTATAAGTGGAGTGGCTTTACTCCAACTCTGTGCAGAGCCACTTCCTTCTCAGCAGTCCAGGCTTAGCAGAAATTGTTCTTCCTCTAAGAGGCTTCCCTGTCTGCACTCTGAATCATGTGCACTCTGTCCTGCCCCCTACACATCTCGAATGAGAAAGGAGAGGGGCCTTGCTTGTCTTATTCACTACAGTAGCCACATTGCCCCGAACAGTGCCTGGCACAGTCATCCTACTATGGTTGACCCTTGCTGGATGTTTCCCGTGTGCCTGGCTGTGTTTGGTGCCTTTAGCTGTAACCGAACAATCTATATAGAGCCGTGTATTAGCCCAGATTCACAGAGGAGAGCTGAGGTCATTGCTCAAGCTCGCTCAATTAACCAGCAGTAGAACCACAACAGGGACTCAAATATTTGTTGAACAAACAGATCATTGAAAATCATGATCTCCACGTGGAGCAATCTGAGGTAAGCCAGCTGATGACAGCTTGGCCGAGACTGAGGGGAGTGGGGTCCGGCTCTCCTTTACCCATTTGACTTCCAGCTCCTCCCTCTGGGCACAGAAGCTGCATGGAGAGAGCGCACCTTACCTCCGTCCCACACAGGTGAGAGTCAAAGCATAATTTTCAATTCTTTATGGTTTTGCTGGGGCCATCTTTTGAAATGAATATCTGGTTTACAAAAGCATTGCCCGTGACCTTTCCCAGAAGTGTCTCTTTTCCTTACCTGAGAAACTATAGAGACTCGGAAATCCCCTGCCTGCAGTGGGTAAAGAGAGAGAAAATGCAGGTTTTAAGGGAAGATCATGGAAGCAGAAGTCTCCGAGTTATGCTTCTGAAACATAAACCTGATCACATCCCACCAGCCCCCGACATCCCACATTAAACCACCAGCACCCTGTTGCCTTTCGGACGACATTTATACTGAAGTTTACGAAGGCTTCAGCTTAGGTCATCTTCTCCTGGACTCTTTAAGGGCGGGTGGGTAAGCTTTAAGCAAAGGACCAGTTAGTAAACATTTTCAGCTTTGTGAGCCTTACAGTCTCTATCACCGCTAATCCTCAATTCACTGTAGCGTGAACAGGTGTAGACAATACTGTACCACCTAAATGAGCAAGCAGCTGTGTCTTAATAAAACTTTAAAGGCACCAAAAGTTGGATTTCATATAATTTTTATGTGTTGCAAAATATTTTTTAGATAAAAATGGAAAAAGTTTTCCTAGCTTGCAGGTCACACAAAATCAGGGGGCAGCCTGGGACATGGTACTTGGCCTTAGTGTGGTAGCTATACTGCTGGGTTCCGGGGCTAGAGCTCCTGCCTCCCTGTGGGTCTTGCTCAGCCTTAGGTTATACCAGCCTTTGGGTTATCTTAATGATTTTCCACAGAGGTCTTCCATGAGCCGTGGGTGGAGTTGAATCCTCTTGCCACATACTTTGGCAGCATCCTGGCCACCCCAGCCTTTTAACAGAAATCTGTGCCCTTGCTAGATGCAGGTTCCTTGCAGATAGGCCCCCTGTGGGTCTTGTTTATTTCTCAATCTCCAGTGCCCAGCCTAGTCCAGGCCGAGCTGGAGACTTACTAAAGGTTTTTTGACTTGTACTTGACTTTCTTAGAACATTTTATTTTCTCTTATTTGGTTCACTGCATTATCGGTTTGGAAGCTCGGCACTTCCTAATTCCATAGGGGCATTTGGCTTTGGACTGCAGATAGACTTTTTCAGGGTACAGTACTTGACAAACCTCAGCTCCTGGTATGAGCTGCCTCCTAACACTTGCCAGAAGACTGAGGCGCAGGTGAGAGTTGTGGCCACAGGCACACCTGGTTTGGCAATTCAGTGAAAATGCTCAAACCGGCCGTGCCTGTGGACACAGCCCAGATGTAGGCAACCAGGGAAATGGGCTTACTCCTCAGGGACAGCTCCACCACCAGGACACCGCCTGTCTGGTCCCGCAGCAGGCGCTTCCTTTTGTCGCAGTTCTGAGGAGCCAGGCAAGATGAGAAATGAACAAAGAAGGAAGATGAGAAAAAGATTTTTTTTAAAAAATGACAAACCGGATGGAGTAAAACTTTCCTAATCAATACATACCAGTTGCCTTATATCCATAATTCAAAGGATCCAGGAAAAAAACTTTATTAACTCTACAAGCTGAAGGAAATCCTGCTGGAAGAGGTCATTACCATTATGTACAGAAAAAAAATCAAGTATTTATAAGGAATAAAGCTTTTACTTAGGTTACTCTCGCTACAGTGATTTAAGAAGTGGACACTTGCAAAATGTGCTCTGGCTCATTGCTTTGCTTTCTTTTTTAAAAATGTGGAGGTGATATTCATGTTTTGATCAACCATAAAATGCTTCTTCCATCCTTCCCTGGCTGGCACCCTCTGGCTCCTTTCCTTTTTTCTGTCTGTGCTCATCAAAGACCATTTTCTGGCCAAGTGCTTTGACAGAAGTAGAGAGGATGACCTTATTTCTGCCGTCCTCCGGCACATGGGTGGGCAGCCTTTTGGAAACTCTGAAGCTTCAAATCCAGGTCCTGCACAGGGGACAACGGCTTGGGATTCAGCACTCAGAAGTCTATCCAATCAAGACTATAAATGCCCACCTCTTGAGTTTTGTCCACACCTTGAATTCCCTTGCACTTTTAACTTTTTCAAAGCACTTCCATGTTTGTTAGCACCTTAACTTTATAGCACATGCTCTCTGAAAAGGGAAGGACAATGAGTACTTAGCACTGTTGAAGGCAAGGAAACCAGGCCCAGCAGGTTAAGTGACACGGGCCGCACTGGGTAGGTTGTGGGTGACAGGTCCATAGCCCTCATGCTTCTCTCCCTGAGCCTGGGTACTTTCCCCCAGGATGCCATCTAGATGCAGCCACATTGGCCAGGCTGCACCCTCCTGGCTCGAGCCCAGCTCCTCAAGTGCCAGCCCCCTGGGTGGCATTTCCCTTCAGAGAAAGGTGGCTCACCACAGGACAGGAGAGCTTCTCACTGTCACAGATGAATGTCTCACAATGTAGCCAGACCTTGGAGAGCTTGGGGATGTTCTGGAACCGGAAGGCATTGAATTGGAAGGTTGCCCGGTGATCCTTCCCGTTCTCATGCACGAGGACTGTTTCATCTGTGGGGCAGCTGGCGCACGTAGAAGAAGGGAGAACAATTAACTGTCACTCTGGGGCCCTTAGGCAAGAACTCGGAAGCTAATTGGCACACAGCAACACTTCCCTAGACTTGTGGGCCATGTACCCCTTCTGGAGCGCTGTGGCAGGTGGTATCTCCCTTAAATTTTTTGATTATGAGGTGAAGTTGAGGGGCTATGAGATAGGCAAGATTGTCCCCATTCTACAGACAAGGTACAACAAGAGGGGAGTGACTTATGAGAAGCCACACACCTGGAAAGTCACTCCTCTATCCTAAAGAAATGAACCCCCCAGGAGGAGAAGCCTTCCCATGACTTGGAACTTTGCAGACCCCCAAGGTGACACAAGATAATGGCCATAGTGCTAGAAGCAGCATTTTCTGGTGCTGCCGTGGACATCCTCTTTCTGCGTATCATGAGATTTTGCCATTGGAAATTCAAGTTTATGCTCCACTATTTAAATTATACCTACATTATTATCTTTGTGGAAATGTGGTCACATTCTAAGCGCAGAAAAGGAAAATGAGTGGAAAGATGACCTCAACACATGTTTTTACTGACACGGAGGCCGGAACTGAGGTGCATCTGAGAGTTCACGAGTGAAGGCTATGGTGACCTCTGAGCATCAATAGAGTTGTGGGCATTTTCCAGATTATAAAACGAAACATTTGTATTGACATTGGGTCAATAAACCTGAGGTCCTTATGTGAACTCAAGATGCAAGGCCTCTAAAATAGCTCTTTGCAACCTGAGTGCCCCAGGCATGGTGACAGGCAGTAGAAAATAACATAAGCAGAACTTTGGGAGGGGATAGAGGCATGAAATAATGAACAGGCCTCGATGCCTTGGCTCTGCTGCCCTCGGGGCAGGCCATGGCACCTGTCCTTTAGTGGCAGCTGCTTCTGGAGGGTGGAAGTTCACTAGGGAGGTTTTGCACCATTGCCATGCAAGTCTCCTGCCCCACATCGGACCACTCTGAGGTGGGTGTGCTATCTACATGCACTCATGTGTACTGGAGAACTCCTGATGATGCAATCACTGTGATCTCCCCAGGAACTCTTGAAAACTGGGATTTCCTCCAAAACGACCCAGTATAAACAAAAAGTATCCTCCCAAGCTATTCCAAGCCAGAGCAAAGTAGGTGGGGGTATTCCTGGCCCCACCTCTTGGCCTTGACTCTATAGATTGGTACTCACCCTTTGTTGATCAGCTGCCACTGCAGGGGATACATGAAGTCAGCTGAGGGTGTGGCCCAACAGCTGTTCAAAACCACTTTAAACCTGGAAATAGAGGAACATGGCATCACTCTGAGCCATAGATTCTTATGCCCAGAAATGTCTGGTGATTAAAACATCTCTTGGATAGTCTCTATTTCTTCGTGTTTAAAATATAAATACAGAGGAAATACACTTACCTAATGCTTAACCCTTTGGCTTCTACTCCTGCAAATAGATCAGAACCAATTTCAGATGTCTCCAGGACAAAGGGGGCTTCTTTCTTGGTGGAGAACTTGGCATTCTTTGGAAAGAAATGGATACCAGACATTATGACTTCTCGGACTGAGCAGTTGGGTCTGGCAGGAGCAGGTGAATTGGGATGGGAATGAAACCAAAAGAGCAAGCATGTGAGACCTCAGAGTGACTTCCAGGACCACAGAAGCTGTACCTCCTAGGATATTGGTGTCATCCTGGAAGGTGTGAAAACATCCCATATTCTACACTTGCTGGTCATGGTGAGACACATATGTACATGTACGTCCATCTCATTTATGCCAACAAAATTTGACTGATGAAAAAAAGTGCAATCTATGGATGTTGAGGCACTATGTCTTATGAACCCAAAGACAAGAGGGACTGAACACATAGGGCCCCTCTCTGCCCTTGTTCACTGCTCATTCTTGCCTGAGCAGATTTCCCTCTGGCTTGGAAAGTTTATAATCTGATTCCTAGTACAATTAATAACAGCAATAAAAAGCTTAACTTATTAACTGCCTACTATATGCATCACTCACTGTCCTATATATTGGGATAGTTTCTGTGTTAGGACATTCTATATATTGAGATATATTAGTGAACAAAACAAAAGATTTGTTTCCAACGACCTAATACTGTAGCAGGAGTGACACACAGTAGTAAATATATAGTATGTCAGAATAGAATATAGTATGTTACACAGGAAAGCAGTAAAAAAATGACAGAGCAGCATAAGGCAGATTAGAATGATGAGGAAGGGCAGGAGGAAATTTTAAATGCAGCAGTTGGGGGTCCTCACTGAGGAGGGAGTATTTGAGCAGGACTTGAAGGAAGCGAGAAAGGGGCCACACAGCCGTCCAGGGAAGTCTCCTCCCGTTAGGTTTTGTTCTGCCCCAGGAGTGCGCCCTAGGACTGACTCTAGGAATCTGATTCTAGAATCTGATTTTTTAGATATGATTTTTCCATCCCAAGCTTTTCTGTTTCTTTTTGTCTAAGAGGATTGGTTAGGACTCTTTGAATAAAAGTCAACCTGATCCCACACTGACATCGATACTCAGCTCTATAAAGGTAATGGCACTAGCAGCCCTCAGCTCTTCATGTCAAATGGGGTCAAAATCTGCATTCAGGGGGCTGGCTATTTTCTGGAGCACTTACATTGCCAGGCACCATACTAAGTACTTCCCAAAGACTATTGTATGTAATCCTCATAACAAATCTAGGGAAAGTGCTATTATACCCCTACTTTCAAAAGCAGAGATGGTGGCCCAGAGGTCACACAACTTGCCCACGGTCACACATCTAGTAAATGGTAGAACTAGTCTTCAAACCAGTGGTCTGGTGGCAAGCACCATTCTCTTAACTGTAGTGCCACACTCCTTCTGTAAGCTGACCACCCTCCCTTATTTTAAACCAGGAGTTAAAATTACTTTTTGCTGGGAATACCAATCATGGGTCTTTGGCAAAAGTGATTGGGAAAGACATCGGGAGGAGAGAAAGAGGAAGCATGCTGGGTAGAACTAGTGCTTTTAGAGCCCAGAATTTGGAGTTCTCAGAATTCTAAACAATTAGCAGTGCAAGCAGTGTGTTGGTTCCATTGTGCTATCTAGGCCACAGCTCTCCTGGTAATTTGATGGAAATATATGCAGGGAGCACTTGTTGCTTCAGAAACACACAAGAATGCCCTCAAAGAAGAAAAAGGGAGAAAAAAAGAATACCAGCCACATGGCTTCACAGTAAACCAGACCTATGGGAGGATATTAATCAGTGCACGAGTCTGTGGACCCCACAGACCCCTCTTTCTTGAGATCTGTTTACCTGGGAAGGTTTTGATGGGCCATGGGGGAGGCCTTAGTTTCATTTCTATGATGGTTGAGGCAGAGACCCTTTTATTCTGTCTCTCCAGTCTGGAGGGTGGTCTGAGTGATGCCAAGAACATGCCTCTTATTATTTTTTAGAAAAAGGATAAACTCTTTCTAGCTCTAAGGTTTGATGTTTAGATCTGAAACTTAGCCCAGTAAAGATGAAGGTGGGTGATAATTTTCAAAAATCCTCATGTCTTTCTATTGACAACGGTTGTACAACCTTCACAATCTTGTATTTATAATTTCATCTGCTTAAAGTAACAATTATTTACTTCTGAACCGGGACTCAGTAGTAAAGAGCACCTTTCATCAGGATGTCCGCTGAGACTTGCCAATACATGGTGGCCTAGCCCCACTCTGATGGCCTTCGTCAGGGACTGCAGGGGCTTCGCCACCCTTTCAGGCAGCCCATGCTGCATTTATCTTCTGATGACAGGTCAAGGGGCTTTTCTCAGGAGCTAGCCACTATTGGACTGTGGCTAGGGGAAGATCTAGGTTTTAGAGGACCTTGAAGTTAAAATTTGGAGAGTCCTCTTTAGCTAAAAACAATAAAAACTTGGAATCCAAAATGAGATGCAGGGCCTCTAAGGAAGGCCCTGTAGGTGAGAGGTGCCCAAACTTGAACTTCCCGACCTTCACAGGAAGCTCAATACAGAGACCACGGTCAGGAGATCTGTGCCCTAGGACAGGCCGCTCCTCCAAGGTACCTGTGCGGTTTGGGGTAAATCCCTCCCTCTGTCTGGGCTCCAGAACCTCATCTGGAACCTGGACCGGGTTATTCCTGAGTTCAGCAGGATTAATGGCTTCTAGGCAGCCACAAAGCGAGTTCAAGAGTTCAAGGGTCGTGGAGTTCCAGGTAGGATAGGATTTCCCTTTGTGAAATGAGTAGTTTGGGTGAGCTGCCCTCTAAGATTGTCTTCTAGCCCTTAAGGTGTGTGTTTCCGCCTGCATCTTCCTCTACCAGCTGGCCAGGGTCCTCTCTGCGTGCATGTGCCCTCACTGGAGGCTGCAGGTTTCAAACACAAAGCACCCCTTTTGCACAGGAGGACAGGTGGGCTGACAGCCTTGCATATTTAGTTTCTCTGGAGCACTTGATTGCAACAAAGACTGGAGTGTGCCTTTAAAGTCCACATCAACACAGGCAGCGGGCCCAAGTTAGACAATGAGGAAACCCACTTACTGAAAGGCCTCAAGGACTACAGAACCAAGGAGCAGAGCCCAGTGCTTACTCTGCTCCTTAGCTCTGTCCCAGTCAGGAAGTTCAAAACTTTCTGCCAATTGTCTTTAGAAGAACCGGAACCTAAGTATAAATACATTTCTGGAATGGGTTGCAGTGGAAACTAACCTGATTAAGAGTGAGACACTGCTGTATCAGTCAACCTTGTCTCAATTTTCTCATCTCTGAAATGGGAAGGTTGGCCTTCTAGCTTTGTGGCACCAGTTAGCTCTTTTATGCTGCCTATAAATCTGGCTTTCAGGTGCATCCAGCCTTTACAGAGCTTTAAAGCTAAAGCAAAGCTTCTGTCTTCATTCAAACCTAGAATGGGGCTCTACATGGAATTTGGGTAAGAGTGGTTCCCAAGGAAGCATCCCGTTACCTTCTGGAAAGGTCACAGGGTGGAAAGGGGAGCCGGACTTACAGTGTAAAAGTTGAGAGACAACTGGCTTTCAAATGTGCCCATGCTCCCGTTCTTCACATGCACGGTGGCCACCCTGAAAAGGGGAGAGAATTTTGCATAAGGACTGAAACACGCCGGTGTGATAGGGACTGCAGCACACCCCCAGGCGGCCAGCCCTCCACTCCGCAGAGCAACTTACCTCTGGTCAAAGGCAGCCTGGTTCACCAAGTAGGTGGAGTGGTAGGTGCAGGAGAAGGAATAGTTCACAGGCTGGTTCTTCATGATAACTGTGCTGTCACTGGAAACAATGTGGCTGTAGAAGTGGTAGATGGGTGGTTTGTACTGGGGGAAGGAAGAAAGAAGGTGGTTAGGTGGCCCTGGGCCCCCAGGAAAGGAAGGAGGGCTCTAGGGAATGTGGGTAAAGATGGCTCAGAGAAAAGCCCACTGGGGAGACATGAATGTTTGCCGCTGATAGTAAAATTCATTCCTTTTCTCTGTGGGTGAGCCGATATTTTTTAAAAGGAGTTCTTCAGTCCCCTCAACTAAAATGATTTAAAATAATGTGGGTTGATACCAAAGAGATGGGGGAAGGAGGAAGGAAGGAAGGGGAAGTAAAAAGAATTAAGGTCTGTTTTGCACATGAACCAACTTCCCATGATGAATTAATCATTACATACACAAACACTGCATATTTTAAAAATAAAAATGTAAAAAGTCCATAAACTCATTGGGCTTCCACCAAAAAGAACAACTTAAGAATCTCTATTTCTCAATATAACTTCTTATGCATTTTTCCTGTTTGGGTACCGTAGGTGAATGTTTTCACCCATCTCCCAAATCTAGAGTTTTACTGTCTAGTTCCTTGCTTTTTCCTTGTTCTGACCATAAATACTATTTCTAAAATTCTCCCCTCTGGGAGGTTGGACTTTGAAATCACAGATGTACAGCTGGAAGGGGTCTGGGACATCCATGGACAGTAACCAACCTGAGCTCAGGGAGGTGATTTCTCATTCACCTTGCCAGGGTATATCCAAGGATGTCATGCTCTGCTAGTCATACACATGACTCTACCACGAAATCTCTGAATCTCTGGGGCCTTTAGGAAGGAGAGTTGGCCCTGGAAGATCCTTTTGAGACTCTCAGGTGTATAATTTTCTGATACTGAGGCAGCAGGAGTGCTGGGCTGCAGCGAGAGTGTCAGAAGACCTCGTCTCCTATATGACTGTGTCCCTTCTGGTTCTGTGGTCCGAAACTAATGACTTTATTGGGGGGTGTCAGGTGTCTCCTCTGCCACATAAGGATACTTAGCAAGAGGATCTCTGTATTTCCTTAGGACTCCATGATTCCTTGTCTGGATTCTGCATATGACCCAGTTAAGGACTGTGTTAGATTCTGGTCACTCCTTTAAAATGCTTTTCCGAATGCAACTTATTATCACATCTAAGTCCTGGGAAAGGCCCAGCCCAGGAAGAATGGTGGTTTATGACAAGAAGCTCTGAACTCGAAGTGAGTTGGAGGTGAGAAACG
Organism: Hystrix cristata; assembly: GCA_004026905.1. Taxonomy (NCBI): domain Eukaryota; kingdom Metazoa; phylum Chordata; class Mammalia; order Rodentia; family Hystricidae; genus Hystrix; species Hystrix cristata. The sequence continues at coordinate 5,807 of PVJO010030234.1, read as the reverse complement.
TATTTTGTTCTATTCACAGAAGGTGAACTTGTTGGCTCTGGCAGCAAATTAGGAGAATAAAAGTCAAATCAAAAGACTCACTAAACTAGGTAGATTTCGTGAGGATTGACTTTTAACAGGAAATTCTGAATCACCTTAAGGATGGACAGCAAACATGGCATTCTTGGGCCTGGTCACCTTATCCTTTTTTTTTTTTTTTTTTTTTTTTTTTGTGGTGCCGGGGATCGAACTCAGGGTCACCTTATCTTAAGCAACTCTGCATTCTGTGACTCAGCCTTACCTCAGACTGGGTTCCACAATAGGACTTGTTTTTAGGTGATAAGTCTGGGATGACAAATTGGTAGTAACCGCCTTCGTGGACCCCATTGTAGCACAGGCCCCCAAGGGCCAGCTGGTGCACTTCCCATCCGTAGGGGCATTCTGGGATTTTGGTGATGATCGTTTTGGGATAACAAAACACAAGAATGACATCTGGAAGTGCACACACATGGTTCAAATCAGACATGTCATCGCATCAGTCTACTTACAGAGCTGCAGGTTCCAGCCACTCCTGGAAAAAACGCTTTTCTGCTGTTCCTTCCCAGCTGTTAGCAGTTCCCCCACATTTCAGCCGCTGAAGTTCTACTTTAATAGCTTATGCTACATCTATTTAATAACTGCACATACATTGCATATATCACGTATATTTAAAACAGTCCATTTTTAAACTTTTGCTTTACTTTTGGGACTGTGCCCGTGAAATCACATATTGGAATATACTGTACATATCTCTCTAAGGAAATGAGCACATAAAATTCAAAATGTCCATTTCATACACAATATTGTAAAACATTGGTTTATGACACAGGACAGAAATTCGAATAAAAAGAATATGTAGATGTTATATATACAAGAGAGGGAGGAGGAGGAGGAGTGAGTGTTCTTTAATTGTAGAAAGATTTACCCAGTAATTTTGCTTTTTGTGGGCAAAGCCCATCGGCACTGTGGTCTTAAGGGCTTTTACTTGTTACATGACTGCATTTTTGTAACAATGCCGGCAGGAACACAGAGCTGTAATCGTCCCAAAGGGAAGCTGCAGGAAAGGTTCTTTCCAGGAAAGAGGCCTGGCACCCGGCATACCTGCTTTGTTTGGTGTGCATGATCTTGCCGAGGCTTCCACAAAGACGGCCAGCAGGACAAAGGCCCTCACCATCATCGCTTCTCAGAACTGTGTCTTTGCCAGGTGGCCAAATCAAACTGGCCAAAGACGTTCCTTCCAGGCCCCAATCCTCGATCATTCTAGCTCGGAAATACAAGTGAAAAGTTAAAATCAAGGGTCAGAACAAAGCAGCACACAGGGGCTGGAGGGAAATTTCCAAGGGAGATTAGAGACAGTGTCTCCTCTTCTGGATCACTCCTTGTTGGGATGGAGGGTCACAGAGTGGGGCTCATACCACGGGGACTGTTGGGGACACAGGTGGGCGCTCCCGTTCCTGGCTGTTTCATTCTCTCTGGATGGTGATGCTGCCTCCCAGGCGCTCCCCAAATCTCCGGCCCCAGGGCTGCTTTGACTTTATATAGCCTGAGTGTGTAAAAGAAACCGGCTCCAGATAAGTCACAATGAGCATGCATTATCCACTGTGGGGGGAATAAAAGAGAACCTTGCACAATAATCCGATGGGAAGCTCAATTACCACTTGAGTCTAATTTCTTTTACTTCACAGAATTGGGAAACTGTTTTTTTCTTAACCACTTCAACCAAGCCTGGAATAAAAAGTTGAATTTTTACCCTTTGTACAATAAAACAGTTCTCATTGGAGGAGAACTGTTTCTGCACAGGTCCAGGTGTCAGTTCTGTTTCACTTATGTCTTGCTTTCTTTGTTTTATTTCTTGCTTTCTTATTTTTGTATGTAGGTGAACTAAACTTTGAACTCAAGAAGACTCACGTCCAGTATTATTATACCTGATAGAAAAAAAGGTTGCATTAATGCAAACCTTTTAAAGGCTATTTTTCTCTAGTATTTTCAAAGTAAATTCTGATGTCTAGAAGTTTATTTGGAATGCAGCTGTAAACTGCATGCCCACTAGTCTTCTAAGCTTTATTATTCTTCCAGAGCAATAACAGTGGAGGAAGGAACTTAGACTTTCCCATAATGCAATCCTAAATCATCCAATAGGACCCCACTGAAAACAGTAGGGAGGGTGTGGTTCCCATAAAGATTGCAGTGACATTATTGGGGACACATATAATTTCATGTTTCAGAAGCACTGGCTGTATCTCGTAAGAAATATGCGTATGTAATATGGTAGAGTTGGTTATTTCCTCAAAACCTATTGTTAAATTGATGGCATGTTTTACAATGATAGCATTGAAGAACTGAGGAAGTATCTATCTGGCAAGCCATTAAAAGTCTCTGTGACTCAGTTTCCTTTTCTGTAAAATAGAGGCTGTAAACTCTGGACTGATCTCACAGGACAGGAAAGCAAAGCAATGATGTCAAGCCACTTGTAAACTATAAAATTCTAGATAAATATGTAGACTTACAAGAAAAGACAATTAACAGTTTCTAGTAACATGTATGTGTTCCATGAGATCCTTTTCTTCCCTTAGAAACACCAGGAAGTATCTCATTGTAGACCTAGGATTTGTGTAACGTAAGATTTATCTATACGGTATAACATGCATACAGTACATTTTATGGCAGGCTGAAGGAGAGAGGACAAGGACTATATTTTTAAAAATATTTAAACACCAGGATTGTTTTTAGTTCAGCCAGGACACATCAGCTTTTAGTTTGTACTGTGTTCTTCATTGTTCATTCCTGACTAGGAAAAAGACATAGGAAACTCACATGTGTAGATTCTGAGTTTCTCTTTCCTGGGACTCAGCTCTAACTCTCTGTGTTTCTTCTTTTTTACTTTTTATTAAACATCTGTTGAAGCCCTGCAGTACACTAGATATTGGATCTGGAAGACATAGGCATTTCAAAAGTCATTTCTTTCCCTGAGGAACTGCAGGGAGGCAGTGCAGAGAGTGACGGGAGTCTGTACTGGGAATGATGGAGGGAAAGAGGGAGGATCAGAAAGCTTGATGGAGGAAGGAACAAGTAAGTCAAGCCAGGTCTTGGGAACTTAAAACAGGCCACTTGCATAAGGACTAGGCCCCTGACTTGACACAAATGATTAGTCATCGCTGACAATTCAGTATGGCTCTTCCATGTGGGTTGAGATACTTATTCCTATTCCAAGAGAATCTTTTTCACATATCTTCAAATATGTACTTGTTATCAACCAACTTGGGCCCATGCAAGTCAACAGTAACATATTACCTCTCACCCAGAAGGACGGGTCCACCCATGGAGAGGGCTGCTGTGGACGTTAGTGCCTTTCTGTCCCCAGTGGGGATGTCTGAGGGGTCTGGCAAGAGGCTACGAGGTGCTGTGGGGTGAGGCTGAGCCATTAGACTCTAGTCTGCCTGGAATTCAATCTGTCTCCATCACTTACTGGCTGTGTATTCTTGGGTAGGTTGCTTAGCTTTTGTGAGTCTAAATTTCCTTCTTTTGAAAGGACATGATAATGTCTACAAAATAGCGTTACTCAGAATATGAAATAAGATATATGTATGTTTGCATAGACATGCCTTGTTTTTCCCTATCAGAACAAGTCACCTGGATAGCCTTTTGTCTCTATGCTAAATTTTACTTGCGAAATCAAAAAATCAGAGCCTATTAGGAGTGAGTCACTACTCTAGAGCACAGGTTATTGTCTGCAGGGCTGGATTATGTGACCCTGGAATTAGAGGTTGTAGTTCTGTCACATTTTCAATTGTGTGATCTTGGGCAAGTGAACTGCAGCCTTCCAAGCCTTCAGTTTCCAAGTCTATAACACGGCTGTTGCAAGGACACAATGAAATAATCCCTGTAAATTGCTTAGGCCAGGCCAGGCACACAGTCAGCAATAAAGACTCGCTTCAGAGGCTGGTGTCTTCAGGCTGGAAGGCCGTGTTGATAGTGTTCCCACATGGACTCGGAGCGTGTTTTAATGGTGACTCTTCTCCTTTTAGGAGCCCGCCCTAACAAAAGAGTAGGTGCTTTTGATTTCCAGAGAAGTCCGAAAATGATAAGATTGTGAGACGGAAAGAGATCTGTCCTGCCATTTCTTGGAGCGGAGATCCAGCTAACAATCAGGTACCTGATACTCCTTTCAAGGACAAGCTGAATGAAGTTGGGGAAGTGCATTCAACTTTTGTGGCAGGCTAGTCTCTAGATGTTTAATTTGCATAAGAAACAGAATGGGACAAAATGTACTTGGGCCAAACAGTATTTGATACTTGCTCTGATAAAAGGCGGGAGGCCTCTATTTTTTTCTGGTAATTACTCACCTTTCTGAAGCCCCACCCCAGGCTGCTCTCTGTTTTCCAAAGCTCCTCTCCCTGAGATGAAGAGGGAATGAGGGGTGCTGCTGAGACATGAGCCCAAAAGCAAAGCCCCTCGCTGAGACCATTGCTGTTTCTTCAAAACCAACTGGAAGGTCTTACCAATCCCCAGATTCTGAAAGAGGCCAATAGAGAGGGTTTTATGGGACTCACCAAAAGATGAGCTCGTCCGTCCCGCATCTCTTTTATGAACTGCCAGGCAAGAGAGGGTACCTGTTCTGTTTGAAGGTCCTGAGTGGTTAGCAAAAGCTTGTCCAAACACAAAAACATTGCCACTTGCAAAGTTCCAATCAACATTTTCCATTGTAGTTCTGAAATCATCGATAGGTGATAAGTCAAGATAAAGTGAACTCTTACAGAGATAAAAGAGGGAATTTAAAAATAAAGCCAATAAGTACGTATTAAATTTTAAAAAGCTACTATATATAGGGGCTGGGGATTTAGCTTAGTGGTAAAGTGCTTGCCTAGCAAGCGCAAGGCCCTGAGTTCAATCCCCAGCACCAAACAACAAAAAGAGGAAAAAAATCCTGCTATACCAACTTATTTTTAAAGTACATTAATGAGTTCATTAAATATTGAGCTTATTGGCGGGGGGGGGGTTAGCTCAGTGATTAGAGTGCTTGCCTCCCAAGCATGAGGCCCTGAGTTTGATCCCCGGTACCAAAAAAAAAAAAAAAAAACCACAGGAAAAAAAAAATATTGAACTTATTGAATGGACTCTATTATTTCCTTTACACTCGGAATCAAGCCTTCTTCCCTTTTTGGGAGGCCCTATTTGCCAATTTGCAAGTGAGAGTGGGTTCTCATCCAGGCTTCCAAGGCTCAAATGTCACAGTATTACCAGGAATTAATCATTCTCCAGAGAAAGTATGCTTCATAAAAGACAATTGAGAAGCAAGAAAAGATCCTCTGCTGATAGTACATCAAGAATTCAGAGCAAGAAACCCTGACCCCACAGCACTGGCTGCAAAGAACCGCGTCATCTCAGGTAGACAAACTGGAGTCTTCTTTAGCTAATCTCCAAACAGTAACAATGTTTCCATCAGAAGAGTAGGACCCACAATCCTGTCTGTTATCTCCCCATCAGCCCCTCCCTTGTCAGCCTCTTCACTGCCCTCCTCTCCCACTGTGAATCATAAGGCTGAGAACTAAAAAGTAGCTCCTCCTCAGATCAAAAGTAAGGATCTCTGCTGTGCCTTGTATCTAGATGTCCACCCAAAGTCTCATGCTCTCATAGGTGGAGCTTTGAGAGGTAACTGGATCATGGGTGAGTGATACTGGAATAATCCACTGATTGGTTTAGCAGAGTTCCGGGTGTCAAGAGACTTACTGAAGAGAGAAGACCCAGGCTGGGGATTTAGCTCAGGGGTTAGAGTGCTTGCCTGGGAAACA
>PVJO010030233.1:0-15828 GCA_004026905.1 Hystrix cristata | reverse complement strand
TTTTTTAATTTTAAACCAAGAACATGTATTGGTACATTTTACATATAATGGTCACATTCATCACATTTATTTTGTACCTGTACATGATGCATCTTTGTTCTCCCCTCTCTTCCCCACCCCTCCCCTCTGTTCCCTCCCTATTTACAGCAGGTTTATTCATCATTTTCCATATTTTCCCTTTCCCTTTTCTTTCCTTTGTTTCCTTTCTGCTTTTCTCCCTTCTTTCTTTCTAGTACTCCTCTCCTTTGTATATTACCTTCCTTTTATGTAATATCTATTACACCTCTTTGTCCTTATTTACAGTTATGGTTTCTCATATCAGAGAAACAATTCGATGTGTACTCATGAGTGTCTGATTTATTTCACTTAAAAGTATGTTCTCAAGGAACATCCATTTACAGACAAATGACTCTAGTTTATCCTTTTTTATGGCTGTGTAGTACTCCATTGTGTAGAAAAACCACATTTTCTTTAGCCATTCATTGGTTGTTGGGCATTTATTTAGTATAGTGTTTTGATAGACGTTATGAGAGAAGGCATCTTTGCCTAATTCCTGATACTAGAAGAAATATACTCTGTTTTTCATCATTAAACCTGTATGGATTTTTCGTAGATGCTTTTTATCATCTTGGGAAAGATTTCTTCTGTTTTTGGTTTGCAGAGGTTGTGTGTATTGTGTGTATGCATATAAAATAGTTAGATACTGAATTTTCTCATTCTTATTTGCATGGATTGAATGATTCTGTTTTGTTCTGCTAGTGTGATGAAACATGTTGATTGGTTTTCAGATGATGACTAATTCTGAGAAAAATTGCATTTGACCATGATATATAAATGTATTTACTGTTGAATTTCTTAAAATTTTATTAAGAATCTTCACATCTTTGTTCCTGAGAGTTATTGCTTTTTAGGTTTTGTCATCCTGGGTTTTTTTTTTTCTGGTTTTGGTATCAGGGTGATCTTTGCCTCTCTCTCTTCTTTACCCGATTGATATGGCTAGAGTTCCGTCAACTATATTGATCTTTTTTAAGAAGTCCAGCTTTTGTTTTCTTTTTTTTTTTTTTTTTTTTTTTTTTTTTTTTTTTTTTTTTTTTTTTTTTTTTTTTTTTTTTTTTTTTTAACCTCTTCTGTTTTCTATTTCATTGGTTTTCATTCTGATCTTTTCTTGTACTTCATTTGCCCTTCTTTTACTGGGTATTTAGGGAGGAAAAGTGAGGTAATTGATTTGAGACTTTTTTTCTAACATAGGCATTTAATGATTAAACTTTGCCTTTAATATTGTTGTAGCTTCGTCCTTCAAATTTTGTGTTCTATTTTGTAGATTTTATATATACTTTTGGTGTATTTTCAAGTTAATGGTCTATCTTGATAAGTTGTGTTTGACCCAGGTTTCTGTGTGATGTCATTTTTCTTCTGCATGAAGAAATTTTGTAAACATTTATTGTAGTCTCCTGATGAGAAATTATTTTTAACATTTATACATCAAGAAAAGTTATGATTTTTCATTTTTGAAAAGTATTTTCCCTCAGGGTAGAGTTCTGATTTTTTTAATATTGTCTTTTGACTTGTATCATTTTTTTTCAATTTTGTTAGTACATGTTTGCAATAGATAGTGATTAATTTCCTTTTGGGGATTGGTGCGTGTACGTAGTACATTGTGATTCTTTTGTCACTCCCCCATCTTGCATCATTTATAACAAAAAAAATCTGTTGTCCTTACCATTGTTCCTTCATATGTAATAATGTCTTTACTTTTAACTGCTTTTATGATTTTATGTTCATCATGATTCAAGCAGCTTATTTATGATACATTGTAGTATAGTAGTTTTGTGTTTATGTGTTGGGTTTGTTATTTACAGTGCTCCCATGGTTCTCCTTCAGGGACTCTATACTTACATTAGGCCACTTAAAGGTATCTAATAGTTCACTGATGCTGTGTTACTATTTTTCCAACGAATTTCATTTTCAGGGCATTTCTAATGCTGCATTTTCAAATTCACTGATCTTCTGAATTGTTGAATCTACATTTCATCCCATTGTATGCATTTTTTTCATCTCAGACATTGTAGTTTTCTTTGCTAGAAGTCCCTTTTTTGGTGCTGATCGTAATAACTTAAAACATACTGTGAAAGATGGCCATTTCTTATGGACTACCTTGATGCAATTGCGTTGATAACTTGTTGCTGTAATGTATCAAATTTTGTTTTTTGTGCTTTTTAAGTTGTCAGCGTTGTGCTTTACACTCTGCTGTGCTCTGTATTTTATCTTTACCTAATTTCCACTGCTAGAGGGTAAATTGTGTAAAGACTTATAGAGCTCTAATTCACATTATGCATTTTTTGCAAATTTATTGCACAAAAATACATTATCACAATGTTTTTAAGAATTGTGTGTGAACACAAAAATATGGTAAAGAGATGTGCTTTTTGAACAGCTGTACTTGTAAAAGATAAAAATTTCATTTCTTCAGGCAAATGCACATGTCACGGCAAACCATCAGTTTTTTGATAGCTTTTGTCAGAAGACTTAAGTTATTCATGGCATTTCAGATAACTGCAGTTACTAGGTACGTGCAGCTACCAACCATAGTGATGTGTATTTATACATTTGGCTGGCTTGCTTGCTTCCTCCCTTTCTTTCCCTTCCCTTCCCTTCCCTCCCCTCCCCTTCCCTTCTCTTCCCTTTCCTTCTCTTCCCTTTTCCCCTTTCTCTCTTTCTCTTTTGCAGTACTGAGCTATATCCCTAACTCTTTTTTGAGACAGTGTCTTGCTAAGTTGCACAGGCTTGATTTTTGGGATCCTCCTACCTTAGCCTCCCAGTACCAAGATAATAAGGCTGGGCACATTTGGCCTCCTGACGTTGTTTTCTTTATTTCCGCTCATAACTGTTACAGCCATGCAACTGTCATTAGTATACCCTGTTGATGCTTACTTAGAAAATGTTATTGTCTATTTTATTTTGTAAAGTGGTCTATGAAATATTGTGTTTTTATATTTCTCACCTTTCCCTTTTAAAATGTAAGTAAATGTTTTATAAATGTTTTAAAAGTTTTGGGAATTATATTTTAGGGATTGTGATTTTTTGGGGGGAATTTTAGAATTTCAGGATTTTTGGTCTTTTGGGATTTCACCATTGAGGATTTGTGTTTGGGTTTGTGTATCGTTCAGGATTATGTAGCTCTAAACCCTGTTTTTAATATCTTCCATGACTTCTAACTTTAGTTTCTTGATCATGTGGAGTAGAGTTATAAAAATTGCTTAGATGTCCTTTTTACTGCTTTTATCTGTTATTTTCTGATCGTTTTGTTATCGGACGGGTTCGGATATTGCTGGGTTCTTTCCCTCCTCAAGCAAAGAATTGAATGAGGGGGACAAAAAGTAGTTCTAAAGTTTTATTTAAAGTATAGAGAAAAGGAGAAAAGGAAAGTTGAGCATAACAATTGATACAGCAAATGGATACCGGGCCTATAAGGCACGGCAGGGTTACCACGAGACAGGCATGGTAGCAGCAGTGCTGGGGATGCAGCCATCGTCTTCCGTGGGAGAGAAAGGAGAGCTCCTTCCAGGTGGCGCGGTAGAGGAAAAAAGGGCCTTGCTTCAGATGTTGCTACAATTTATCGGATGGAGTTCCCATGGAATCTCTCGAGAACTTCCTGCAGTCCACCTGAGGGCTGGTGCTTGAAAAATCACACCTCAGCCTGAGGTCACTTCCAGGCCACTCCCCCAGCTCACGTTCCTTTGCCAGCCAGATTTAGCCACGCCCTAATCCTATTTCAGTTTCAGTAGATTAAATTTTCTTTTCATTAGGGGCCAGTATGTTTCTGCTTCTTTACGTAATGCTTTGATTGAATATTTGGCCGTTTTAAATTTTATCACTGACTTTAAGCAGTTCGATTATGTTGTAACTGTACTTTTTTTCTTTTCATTTTTCTTGTGCTTGAGTTTGTTGAGCTTCTTAAATTTGTGGACGTATTATAGTTTTCATCAAATTTTGGAAAATTTAAAATATTCCTCCTTCCCTCTAGGTCTTTAGAGATTCCAGTTGTATTTGTAGGACTTTTAAATTGTCCCATAGCACACCAATGTTGTTATTTTATTGTTTTACTTTATTTATTTTGGGGAGAGGGTACTGGGGATCGAACTCAGGCAATTGCTCTACCACTGTGCTTGCTAGGCAAATGCTCCACCACTGAGCTAAATCCTCAAACCCTTATTTGTTGTTTTTTTTGTTTTGTTTTATTTTGATAGTTTCTGTTTCTGTGGCTTCATGTTTTTTCTGCAATGTCAAGTTGCTAGATAAGTCGTTTTTTCTTAGGAAGACCTACAGGAGGGAAATTTGGATCTTATAGTGTCACCTTCATAGTATCAGCCAGTTGCCGAATAATCTCGATCTATTTCCCACCCTCAAACATTTGGTCCTCTGCCACCCTAATTCTGTCCAGCAGTGTAGGGCTAATGTCTTACTGACCCACCTCTTTTTGGAAAATGCTGAAGTTAGAAGATAGGTATAGTCATTTAATTCTGGCCTGGGGTGTAACTGCTTTCATTTTTCCTATAAGAGACATTTTCATTAAGAGTTTTCACATATATGCTGAAACCTGCTTGCAAACCCTGGTCTAGGAAACCATAAAAATAATTTCAGGATATTGTGGTTCACACCTGGTTGTGAAAACCTAATGAGGGCTGCTGTAAAAAATAGTCCATTGTTTGTTCAAAAAGGTAAACATAGGCACTCTTACATATTTACCCCATATAAGTGAAAACAGGTACTCAAGTAATTGTACACAAATATTCATAGTAGTGTTATTTGAAAGGAGAAACCATCTAAATGTCCATCAGTGGATGACAGGATAAATGAAATACGATGTATCTGTACAATGTTCCTCAGACATAAAAAAGAATGCAGTACTCATACAAGCGTCAGTGTGGATGATCCTTGAACACATGAATAGTATTAAGAAGGTAGACACAAAAGGGCATTTACTCTATGGTTCCCATTTGTATGAAATATATAGAGTAGGCAAGTCCATAGAGATACAAAACAGATTGGTGGATGCCAAAGGCTGCTGTGAGGAAGGGAATAGATCATAGTTTGATGAGTATAAATTTTTTTTTTGAGATGAAAATGTTAGAATCAGATTTAGATAGGTATAGGTGGTAGTTGCCTAACACTTTTTTTTTTTCCTTTTTGTGGTTTGTTTTGTTTTGTTTTTGAGACAAGGCCTCCCTATGTAGTTCAGACTGGCCTTGAACTCACTATGTAACCTTGAACTTGCGGCAATCCTCCCACCTCAGCCTCCAGAGTGCTAGGATTACAGGTGTAGGCCACGATGTCTGGCTTTTTTTTTTTTTTTTTGGATTGGCCAACATTATGAATGTGCCTTAAGATGGTTAATTTTGTATTATGTGGATTTCACCTCAATAATCTGATGAAGTACCTATTCATATGCACACACCAGATTTTATAATTTCAGGGAGTGGTTTGTGGATCTCTGATAAAGATTTCCCCTAAGGAGTTAAAGTACTCTGGTAAACTACTTCAGCTGATAACCTGTAACAAAATGTAAAATTTTATTTACAAATGTGCTACAATACTATGATTAATACGTGACTGAATAGTTTTTCTGACACTGTGTGGTTTTTATTCCACTTGAATAGTTTTATTATCATGTAAGTTTCATATTATTAACAATTTCCGTTATAAATATATATATTTACTATAGTTCAATGAGTTTTAGTAAATTTGCACAATTATGCAGTCCTCATCAGTTTGTAGAAGACCTTTGTCCAGTACATGTGTGTTTTTGCATTCAAACCCACTCCTGCTTTCAACCATAGACATATATGATCATATTTTTGGCTATTATAATACCGGTATCAGATACAAGTCTTTGGGCCTATGTTCATTTCTTTTGGGTAACAGAGGAATAGGATTGCTGGATTTTGTCGTAAATATACATTTGACTCTAGGATACTGCCAAGCTGTTTTCCAAAGTGACTGTACCATTTTATATTCCTACCAGTAACACATGAAGGTGCTGATTTCTCTGTATCGTTGCTAATTCTTGGTTATTGTTTTTTTTTTTTTTATGTTAAGTGAGTATATAGTGATGTTGTGTATTAGTTTAGCGAGTATGTAGTGATGTTGTGTTGCAGTTCTCCAGTGACTTCATGATGTTGTTAAGGATCATTTCATGTGCTTATTCATTTGTATATCTTTATGTTTTGTGTTTATTTCAGTCTTGCCGATGTTTGAAATTGAATGGTTGGTCTTGTTACATTGTGGGAACTCTTAGTATTTTCAGTTTTTATTATCAGAGAGCTTAGCTTTTAAAATCAAACTGACAGTCTACATATGCTTTTCTGTGGCTGGTCTTCTACTTTTCTTGATGGTACCTTTTATAGAAGAAAGGGTTTTAGTTTTGATTTTGAGTACTCAATTTTTTTCTTTTATGGATTGAACACTGAATTGCATTCTGTCTTAAGTTCATGTTTGAATTGTTCATAGCTTGTACAGGTCACGTATGCTTTGTTTGAATGCTTGGGAACAGAAATGTTTCAGATTTTGGAATTTTTCCAGATTTTAGAATATTTGAAAATGTATGATAAGATATTTTGAGGATTAGACCCAAATCTAAATACAATATTTATTTATATTTCATACATATTTTCTGTACACAGCATGAAGGTGATTTTATAAAAAAATTTTTTTTGTTTACCTGCATTTTGTTTGTGACTCATCACATGAAATCAGATGTGGAATTTTCCACTAGTAGCATCATGTAAACACTCAAAAACTTTTGAATTTGGAGTTTTTAGATTAGAGATATTCAACCTATATATTGAAGTAGTTAATTTTATGTATTGATTTTTTTTCTGAATCCTCATTAAGCTTGCTTACTAAGTTTTAGTAACTTTATTTGTACATACCTTTATGATTTTATACATAGAGGATTATATCATCTGTGAATACAAACAGTTTTAATTCTTCCTTTCTAGTACATGTTTTCTGTTTCTCCTTATTTCACTGGCAGGGTGTAGTACAGTGTGGTATAGGTATGGTAAGAGGGCATAACCTTAACTTGTTCCTGTTTTAGGGGGAAACATTTAGTGTTTTATCGTGAAGTAGGATGTTACCTGTTGTTTTTCTCTAGTTGTGCTTATCAGGTTGAAGAAGTTCTCTTCTATTCTTAGTTGGGCTAAATCTCCAGCCCCTTAGTTGGGAGCAAATTATAATAAAAAATTGAGAATTTTTATCAAAAACATTTTTAAATTTTTTCCCCTCTGTTGAGGTAATCATATATATTTGCTTTTTATTGTTATTGTGGTATATTAAAATAATTTTTTGGCAGTAAGCCAATCTTATATTCCTGGAATAAACCTGATTGTTTATCATAGGTATTTGTGTCTGTTGCCTGTTTCAGTTTGTTAAATTTTTTCCAGACTTTTTGGTGTCTTCATGGTGGATATCAATTTGTATTTTCTTATAAAGTCCGTGACTGGCTTTTATGTCAAGGCAATGCTAACTTCATATGCTAATTGAAACTTCCTTCCCTCTGTTTTCTGAAAGAATTTGTATAGCTTTGGTTTTCTTTCTTTCGGCCTGACTGCTTCACTTCTTTGCTTTTCTTCTTTTTTCTTTCTTTTTTTGAGACAGGTTCTTGCTAAGTGTATAAACTGCCTAGACTGGATTTGTTTTTTTTTCCTTTTTGAAAGAGGGTCTCGCTGTGTAGCCCAGGTAGACCTCAAACTCACTGTGTACCCTAGGCTGGCCTCGAATTTGTGGCAGTCCTCCTGCCTCAGCCTCCAGAGTGCTGGGATTACAGGCATCTGCCACCACAACCAGCATTCTAGGCTGAGTTTGAATTTACAACCCCACCTCAGTCTCCCAGAGCACTGGGATTACAGGTGTACATCACTATGCCTGGCTGTATTATTTCTTTCCCATTTTAGTATATGTCCTGCTGAAGTGAGCATCATATTATTTCTTGAATGTGTGATGGAATTCACTAGTGAAGCCATCTGAGCCTAGGCTTTTCTTTGTGGGAAGATTTTTTAATTCTCGTTTTGTTTCAGTAACCTGTCTAGAAATTTCTTGAGGTAGTAGACTCAAATGTTACTGATTTTATTAATTCTTTATGTATAATGTAAGTATTTAAAGCTATAAATTTCCCTCCTAGTGTTACTTATGATGCATCTCATATATGTCAATATAATGTTTCATTTTCATTCAGTTCATTTTTTAGTTTCCTTTTTGGTTTCTTACACTGTCTCCTTTTCAAACATTTGGTGATTTTCATATTAGCTTTCTGTTTTTTATTGTTAATTTAAGCAGTAAAGTATTATGATTGGAGAAGATCCTTTATATACTTTCAGTAATTTAATTTTAATGATTAACAAGATTGGATTTATTGCCTTTTGTTAACTTGGCTGTTATTTTGATATAAATCTCATGGCTGTTTCTGGCTTTCTCTTTTACCACCTTCTGTTATATTTTATCTTTATCGATGTCTTAGTTACTTTTCTCTCTGATTGCTGAGACAAGATACCTGACACCCAAAGTTAGGGGGGAAAAGGTTTATTTAGCTCACAGTTTGTAGAGGTTTCAGTCCACAATCAGCTGGGTCCCAGGCAGGGTGGCATGGCAGACAGACAGACAGGCACAAGGTGGCAAGGTAAGCAAAGGGGTAAGCAAGGGGTAGGCAAGCCTCTTTCTCTCCCTTATATTTTATCCAGGCTACCTGGCTTTAGGGTGGGTAGCACTCCCACCCTTAATCCTAATACCCTTAATCCTAGCATCATGTCCTTGCTCCCAGCAGAACTATGCCAAACCAATCAGTGGACTAATTTAGTAATCGCACACTCTAGGTCCAGCACCACCTATGACCACATGAGGCTTTGGGGGGACATCTAGACACAAACCATAACAATTGATTTGAATTAAATTTTAGTTGCTACTATAGGGTTTATACTGTATGTTTTTAAGTATATCACAGTTACAATTTTTTGTGAGATACTGTATTAAAGCTTTACTATACTATTCCCTTCCTATTTGTGCTATGTATTGTTGTCACATATATTTCAACTACATATGCTGTGAAACCAGTAATGCAGTGTTACAATTATTGCTTTAAATGGTATGTTTGTTAAAATACTAAGTGAATAAAAGCTTTATATGTGCACATACGTGCATATACAATCGTAACTCTTTAATTCTACAGTGCTGTTGCCTTTCAATCTGAAGGATTTTTAGGAGTATTTCTAGAATAATTTAGTTAGCAGTGGATTTTCTCATTTTTATTTGGAATTTCTTTTGCTTTTGAAGGATAGTGTCACTGACAGTAGAATTCTTGGTTGGCTGTTTTTTGTTTCTTTTTTTTAACACTCTGAATATGTTACTCTGCTCATACTGTTTCATTCTATTTCATTTTTTCTAATGAGAAGTCACCCTTAATTATGGTGTGCCCTAGTATGCTATTCTATATGTTGTTTTTCTGTTGCTGCTTGTTAAAGACTTTGTTATTCAGAAGTTTATATATTATATTTCTAGGTATGGTTTTTTTCAGTTTTTCTTGTTCAGGTTCATTGACTGAATACATTCAAATAGGTTAATGTTTTAAAACAAGTTTGGGGAGTTTATTTTTAAGATTTTTTTCCTGCCTTTTTCTCATTTTGGAATTTTCGTTAAGGCAAAGTGGTTGTTCCACAGATCTCTTAAAATTTTTTTTTTAGTTTCTTTTGATTTGATAATATTTGTTCATCTTCATAATCACTGATGCTTTCTTTTGTCGTCTCATTTGTGTTTGTTAGCCTTTCTAATGTATTGAGTTTTCATTTGGTTATTAATACTTTGGTATCTTTGCTAATTTCCTATTTGTTGAATCATTGTCCTATTTTCCTTTATTTCTTAGAACACAGTTAATTGAGTTTTTGGACATCGTCAATAGTTGCTTACTTCTAAAACTGGTTTCATTTTCATCTTTCTTCGTGTGCTAAATTTAGTATCTAGAACCACCCACAATCAGTTTTTTATTGTGTCCTTTCTCCCACCCGAAGTATAGGTCATACTTCTCACAATTCCTATTTGATTGTATTTGGACAACTTAGAATTTTTTAAATTGTTTGCATCACTATTTTGGATGGCTAGGATGAATATAATTTCCCCAGCTCATTCTGTGGATAGGAACTATATTTTAAACAAGGATGATTTACCACATTGTTAAACTCAATCCTGATTTTATGGTCTGTATTTAAATATTTAACTGAACTTCCTTTAAAAATAAGGAAAACTACTGTATTGAATTACATTAATAGCTATGGAAGAACTTTCCCGTAATCAGAGCTTATCATAATTTCCAGTCAAGCATTGAGTTGATAACTATTATGTGTGAGAAAAGAATACTATGTATGGATTAACTTACTTGTGAAGCTAGAGAAGAAAACCCGCTTCATTTTCCAGGGTTTTCTAATTGTGTTTCCTTATTTTTTCTAGTCTGTGTATAAACTGATAGGCAGAGAAAAATCTAAACTTCTAGAATCCCATTGGTAGAACCAAAGATACTTCCTTGCAAGAAATAGGGTAATTATTGGTATCAGTAATTAAGTTGTATTAATTTTGAGGGACCAGAATTAAAATTCAAATGTTCTTGTTCATTTAGACTACTGTAGTAGTAGTATAGTGCTATTATAGTAGTTGTCTGTAGTAAATGCATTAAGGTGTAAATGTTCTGCATAGTCAGTATTGAAGATAATTAGGAAAACTTTGGTCTTTTTTTTTTTTTTTTTTTTTTTTTGGTGCTGGGGATTGAACTCAGGGCCTTATGCTTTCGAGGCAAGCACTCTAACCACTGAGCTAAATCCCCAGCCCTGGTCATAATTTACATATTAATAGGATTTTAAAAGTCATATAATTTAAAGAAGAGTTTTAATTACTGTTTTTTATTTTCACATTTTTAGGTATGCC
The DNA here is from genome assembly GCA_004026905.1 of Hystrix cristata. NCBI lineage: Eukaryota > Metazoa > Chordata > Mammalia > Rodentia > Hystricidae > Hystrix > Hystrix cristata. The sequence goes on along the minus strand of PVJO010030233.1, from coordinate 4,866 downwards.
ATTGCATTGGCTCTAAGGGAAAAACAGCGTGTAATATTTACCAGCCCAATTAAGGCTCTCAGTAATCAGAAATACCGTGAAATGTATGAAGAATTTCAAGATGTTGGTCTGATGACTGGAGATGTTACCATTAATCCTACAGCATCTTGTCTAGTTATGACTACAGAGGTAATTTATATAGTACCTCAGCTACCTTTCTCTTTTTAAATTAATAAATTTTTCAATTAGTACATGTGGTTTATCACTTTCTCTTTTTATATAAAATGTAATACTTTTTTTTTTAGTGGACTTATTTGAAATAGGTACCATTATTTTAAAATGTTCTGGTAACATTAAAAATATTTCCAAAGTATTATTATTTCTGTCATTCATTATATAATACAGACACATTTTTTTCTAGTAGTTTTAAAGGTTTTTACTGTCAGTGGCATTGAAATATTTTGTTAGTTTTGTATATGTGGTTCCAAAGATTTGAAAACATAATCTCCTATGAGTAGTGGCTCTGCATTCCCTGTAATTTTTTTTTTCCCTGCATCTAAGTATTGCTTACAAGTAGGTAAGTAATTAACTTTTTTTCAAAATGGAATATTATATTTAGCTTTTTCCTGTGATCACATACACTAACTAGTTTTAGATATACTTGTAACACCTCACGTTTTGGACATGATTATCTTTAGTGTACTAAGTACTTTTGTATATACTTTAATAAATATCCTTCCATTTTATAGGGATGTAGCATAGTAGAAAGCTAAAATTAGCTTCTGGTCTGGCCAGCCAGCCAGAGGCATTGCTCACTTTTCATTTTGGATAAATTTTTAATCCATCCTTAAGGTTTTAAGTCCAAAAATCAAGAGAATGAGTGTTAGTAAGTATCCATATTGTGAAAGACCCGCAGGAGAAATAGGCAAACAGTATGGATCCAGTGTCTTAGGTAGAAGCTAATTGAAGTTCCACCTATATTCTGGAAAGTACGGATTTGGGAAGGTGCTGTGCATAGAAGGAAATGACTTCATAGTGCAGATAAACATAATAGAAGTAATAATAGCTTTCCATGGGTTCTATCTGATAAGTAACTGCTGAGAAGTTAAAGATATATAACCTTCTAACATTTTAATATTTCCATTGATCCAAAGAGTATCTAAAATTCCTTGTTGGAAAAAAATATTTTGTCCAAATTTTAGGTGTTATGTCTAAATCCTGCTAAATCTTATTGAATTTTTCCATAGATTTTAAGAAGTATGTTGTACAGAGGTTCTGAAGTTATGCGAGAAGTTGCTTGGGTCATATTTGATGAAATTCATTACATGAGAGATTCAGGTATTTTTTGCACTTTACGTTTTTACCATGGTTGTTTTTTTGGAGGGGTGGCTGGGGAATCGAACTCAGGGCCTTGCGCTTGTTAGGCAACCATATTCTGCCACTTGAGCTAAATCCCCAGCCCTTTTACTGTGTATTTTCTTTAAGAACATTAGGAATTTTGAACAATAGTAGTTGAATTTTGCTTTCAATTTCTGTTACTGTAGTTCTAATAAACTATGATTTCTTTAAATTGTGGACAATATGAGATACTATCCCAGTAGGACTTCACTCAGGTATAGCTGCTTAAGTAATAACTTTTGTTGGGCAAGAAAATGAAAATTCAAACAAAGCAAGTGAAGTAAAAAACTGAGTTGCTTTTAATACAGTGCTTTCTCATAAAATGTTAAAGATTAATATTCTCTCTCTCTTTTTTTTTTTTTAAGAGAGAGGGTCTCACTATGTATTAGGCTGGCCTCAAACTCATGTAGTCCAGGCTGGCCTTGAACTTGTGGTGCTCCTCCTGCCTTAGCCTCCCGAATGGTGTGATTACTGGCATGTACCACCACACCTGGCTAACACTCTCATTTTTATTAAGTTAGTTTAGTTTCTTAAAATAATGAAATGCATGTTTATGGTAAAAAGTGGGCATTATGAAATAAAAATGAGTGAAAAGGAGAAAATTATAAATACATTTTACTCAGACTATTACACTAGTACTTATATGGAAAAGTAGTTTGGAATTTTTGAGGGTGCTAGGAAAACTAACATTAATAAAAACATTTCAAAGATAATGTCTTAAGATGTACACATTTAAAATAATACTTAGTTTTTATTTAAACCGAAGCTCTGGGTTAGCCTGTGTTTATGATAAACACACAATTTAAGAAACCAATTATCAACATTTTTCCCTTGCCATATTCATACAGTTAAGCTCTAATCAGAGTTGTTATGGTTTTGAAATCATGCATCCTATAATGATTTGTTGTTCTTAAGGAGGAAGCTATCAGGCTGACTTTTCTGGGGGATTTTTGTTTCTGTTTTTTTTCCTTTTTTTTTTTTTTAATTTTAATAAAAACTGACTTAGAATTCTTTTGTTCATCAACTCTTTCATCTCCTGAGGATGAGAGTGATTTTGATGAATGATGCCAGTATAATAGTGTACCTTCCAAATTGAAAGCAAGCCATAACCCCTGCTTTCATAGTGAAGTAGAAATCTATTTCCTTGCCATGTTACTGTGGCTTTTGTTTGGCTGGTGAAAGATTCCATTTGAACCTGCTTTTTGCAGGTTGTTTTAGAGTAAATTATATTTATGGTGGTTTAGTGTGCTATAGATTCATGATGAAGACTAATACGGTTTTCAGGTTTTTCGGCTAAAAATATGCTTATCTAAAGTGGTTTGCATACTGCACATTTAATTACCAAACAAGAGAAATAATATTAGGTGTCACCTCTAAAATAACAGAGAATTTCAAGATGTATCTATTTTTTTCAGAGCGCGGTGTAGTATGGGAAGAAACTATTATTTTGCTTCCTGATAATGTCCACTATGTCTTTCTTTCGGCTACTATTCCAAATGCCAGACAGTTTGCTGAATGGATTTGTCATTTACATAAGCAGGTATTTTTTTTCTCTATTTTGATGACTTCAATATTCAGAAATGTTACAGGTTGGCCTTACTGTAGCCTTCCTATACTTTTTTCTTAGTGGTATTCAGAATACAGAAGACATTTTATTATGACACTACTGTTTATATCAAGCAGCTTACCACAATCAAATATTTTTAGAATGCAAATTTTGAGACCCATCTCAAGTCCAGTATATTTAAATCTGTGGGAGTAGGGGCTTGAAACTCTGATTTTCGAAAGTTCCCTGGTTAATCCTGATGATCTGCCAACTTTGGAAATTAATGAGTTTACTTTGTTAATGAGACATGAGTATAGCAGTTTTTTCTAGGAAAAGCTAGTCATCTCTTGAGCATTTGACTTGATTTGATTTTTCTTTTAAGCAGTCATACTTTTTACTGACTGTGTTTCCATTTTGCTTTCTAGTGCAATGTAGTGTCTGTTTGGGACTTTGTAACAAGCATTTGTTTATATGTATTGAATTTTTTCTTGGTTTTATTTTTCTGCCCTTGTCTGTTCTTTTATGTAAATATCCTCATAAACTTGATTTTTGTAATGAACATTATGAACTCTCCAGGAGTATTTTTGTAACATTTCCCATAGTTTAGAAACCCAGTTAATCTGCTGGAGGAGACAGAATAACCTGCTGCTGTAGTAAGGTGTTGAAAAGCCACTGTGGAACAGAAAAGTTCATTTTACCTCAGGAATCCTTTCATTACCATATTACTCCTCAATAGAAACAGAGGCATTTCCTGTAATTATAGTATCCCAGGTTTAGGTAATCGGTAGTTGAAGTTCAGATCACGTATTTGGCTCTAATTAGAAAACTGAGAAATTGAGAAGGTAATATAATTTCAATAAACCCGATTTTACCTTTCCTAGTTTAAAAAAGTTGTTTTCAGTGTTTTCTTTTTTGTTGTTTAAATCACCATTTTGTATTCCAAGGGCTTTTGGGTACATCGAATTCACTTTATTTTGAAGAAATAAAATTTTCTTTCTTTTTACAGCCTTGTCACGTTATTTACACAGATTATCGGCCTACTCCTTTGCAGCACTACATTTTCCCAGCAGGGGGAGACGGCCTTCACCTTGTGGTTGATGAAAATGTAAGGAAGTAATTGCCATTCTTATATCTGTATTGTTACACTATATTATTTATATCTTGATCTTATTAATTTTGAACTAGAGAGAAGTGACAGATATATTTTTTGTCTCAAGTAGTTTTACAGTCCAAAATCAATCTATTTATAAAATACTTGTATTTAAAAAATTATATTTAACGCTGGGCGTGGTGGCACCTACTTGTGGTTGCGGTTATTTAGGCTGCTCAGGGAGAAAGATTGCTTGATTCCAGGAGCTTGAGGTCACCCTAACAACATAGAGGCCAGCTTATGCAAATGAATAAATAAAAATTATATTTGAAACTTGTGATTTTCTAATGTATGAATTTGCTTGTATTCCTTGTCCAGTATTTAAAAATAGCTGGAGAACCAAGGCTCTGGATTGTGTCTCATATGTCTTATGTCCTACTTGCCCAGTTTCATTTGTCCTTTTGTTACCTCTCATCACAGATTATTTTTTAAATTATTTTTGTGACTTTTGTTATTCTGTTAAATCATTTTTATTTTTGTTTTTATTTATTTTTTTTTTATTTTAAACCAAGAACATGTATTGGTACATTCTACATACAATGGTCACATTCATTACAATTATTCTGTACCTATATATGATGCATCTTGGTTCTCCCCCCCTCCCCCACCCCTCCCCTCTGCTCCCTCCCTCCCTATTTACAGCAGGTTCAGTCATCATTTTCCATATTTTCCCTTTCCCCTCCCTTTCCCCTGTTGCCTTTCTGCTTTTCCCCTTCTTTCTTTCTAGTATTCCTCTCCTCTGCACACCATCCTCCTTTTATATAATATCTATTACATCTCTTTGTCCTTATTT
>PVJO010030232.1:0-15781 GCA_004026905.1 Hystrix cristata | reverse complement strand
AGTTCTTTGTATATTCTAGATGTTAGACCTTTGTCTGATGGATAGCTAGCAAAAATTTTTTCCCAGTCTGTGGGTTTTCGCCCTGCTCTATTGGTGATTTCTTTTGCTGTGCAAAAGCTTTTTAATAGCATGTGGTCCCAAGCACTGATTCTTTGTATTGTTTCCTGTGCAGTCTGGGTTCTGTTCATAAATTTTTTCCTACCCCTATGTCTTTGAGGGCTTTTCCTATTCTATTCTCCAGTAAGTTTAATGTTTCTGTTTTAATGTTTAGATCTTTGATCCACTTTGATTTGAGTTTAGTACATGGTGAGAGACATATATCTAGTTTTAGTTTTCAACATGTGGTAAGCCAATTTTTCCAGCACCATTTGTTAAATAGGCTATCCTTTTTCCAGTGAGGGTGTTTGACTTCTTTGTCAAAGAGGAGGTATTTGAGTGTGTTTGGGGTTGTTTCTGTATCCTCCAATCTATTCCATTGATCCTCAGGTCTGTCTTTTTGCCAGTACCATTGCTGTTTTTAATACTGTAGCTCTATAGTATAGTTTTATGTCAGGGACTGTGATGCCCCCTGCTTTTCCCCTGTTGCTTAGGATCGTTTTTGCTATTCTTGGTCTCTTCTGATTCCAGATAAAATTCATGATTGTCCTTTGTAATTCTTTGTAGTATGTTAGTGGTATCTTGATTGGAATTGCATTAAATCCGTATAGTAGTTTAGAAAGTATAGCCATTTTCACGATGTTGGTTCTTCCTACCCAGGAACATGGGATATCTTTCCATGTTTTGATATCCTTTTCAATTTCTTTTTTTAGGGTGTTGTAGTTTTTGGTGTAAAGGTCTTTTACTTCTTTTGTTAGATAGATTTTTAAGTATTTTATTTTTTTGTGTGCAATTGTGAAAGGTATATCTTCTGTTATTTCTTTTTCGGTGGGTGTATTGTTTGTGTATAGGAATGCTATTGACTTTTGGGTGATGACTTTGTATCCAGCAACACAACTGAATTTAGTTATTAAATCCAGTAGTTTTTTGGTGGAGTTTTTTGGGTCTTCTATGTAGAGTATCGTGTCATCCGCAAATAACGATAGTTTAACTTCTTCCTTTCCTATCTTTATTCCTTTTATTTCTTTCTCTTGTCTAATTGCTCTGGCTAATGTTTCTGGAACTATGTTGAATAACAGTGGTGACAGTGGGCACCCTTGTCTTGTTCCAGATTTTAGTGTGAAAGCTTCTAATTTCTCACCATTTAGTGTAATGTTGGCCATTGGTTTGTCATATATGGCTTTTATCAGATTTAGATATACACCATCTATTCCTAATTTCTGTAGTGTTGTTATCATGAACGGGTGTTGGATTTTGTCAAATGCTTTTTCTGCATCTATTGAGATGATCATGTGATTTTTGTCTTTCACTTTGTTGATGTGGTATGTTACATATATTGATTTGCATATGTTGAACCATCCCTCATCATGTACTTTTTAAGAATGAGAATGATCTCTTATATACAGTAAATTATGAAATTCAGAATACCTGTATTGGATATCAATATAGTCACTTAATATAAAATCCCTATTTGAGTATAATCAATCCCCCATAAAAGTCCTGTATAACAATTTTCTTTTTCTGATTCAGGATCTAATTCAGGATTCTATATTCCTTTAACATTCATGTCATTTCGTTCTCTTTCCAGGGCAGTTCCTCAGCCTTTTTCTTTTTTGGTCTTTTGTACCATTGTTATTTATGAAAACTCTGGACCAGTTGTTTTGTAGAATACCACTCAATTGGGATTAAATTCTTTTAATGATTTGAGTCAGGTTGTGCTTTTTTTTTTTTTTTTTTTGCAAAAATACTATGTAAGTGATGTTGTGTCTTGCTCAGTATACTATATCTGGAGGCACTTAATGTCAGTTTGCTTCTTTCAGCCAACATTGGTACCTTTATGGTGGGGAAATTGTGGTCAGTAACACCTTTGCTTAGTGATTCCCTGTAAAGGACTCTATTTTCTTTTGTAATTAGAAGTCATCCAAGAAAAATACTATATAAATATCCTTTGAACAGTAAGATTGAACCCAGTTATTTTCTCCTCACTAATAATTCTCATGTGAGTATATTTTTACAGCAGTTGCCAAATGATTTTCTTACTGTCATTACTCATTTATTATTTGGCATTAATCAGTAAAGAAGAGTTTTCCATTTGTTCTCTTTGTCTGTCTGTCTGCAAGTCATGTCTATCTATCAATCCATGTGCCTACCTATTTTATTCCACTACTATTACTTCTCTCAATATGAACTCTTAGATTATTGTTTAAAGTTCAGTTGTGTTATTAACTGTCAGTATCGCTATTTTGATGCCAAATTTGTCCTAATTTTTCTAGTGAGAACCCATTTAATTTTGTTCCTGTGTTCTTTTGAGTTGCTTTAGCTTTTTGCCTCACAAAATATTCAGAGTTCACCTGTGTATTGCTTTCCCAAGTGCTGGATCAGTCATTCTCTGAGAAACCTTGTTCCTTTTAGTGAAGACTTATATCGGTTTAAGTACTAAGTTTTTTATTTATGAAATGGGAAGACGCAGAATAAGAATATTCACAGAGTTGTTATGAGGGTTATATTAGAAAATATGTGTAAAAGAGTTTTCATAATATGCAGCATGCGGTATATGCTCAGTAAATGGATTTTATTCCAACTATTTCCAAGATAGTATAAATAACGAAAGCATGACTAGACATTTCAGGACAAAAATTGAAGAATTGTATGAAAAGATAGATGAGTTTAGAAAACGTGAATTACAGTGCCCTCTGAGAGGAGGCAAAGGTTAACAAATTTTCATAATAGGTCTAGAAATACCTACTTCGCTTCTCAATGCTAGATGAGCAAGTTTGACATCACATGCACTATTTTAGCATAAACAGTTACCAATCTTTTCCTCAAGTTCTTATGGAAATAACATTGAAAATAAGTCAGACTCTCAAGGAAATGAATTCTTAGTTCGATGTGGGAAGAAATTTTACATAAAACTTACAATCTTGAAGCATTTTATTGAAAATTCTTTGCAAAAATTTAAGGAGGGAGCTTTATATACAGAGATTGGTTCCATTTAGACCCAGATATAGAACCAAGTACTGTAGCATGAGCACATAATACTAGAGTCTAATGGTGAAGAGTTGTTTGTATTACTTCCGCATTTCCAATTTGTCCATGCTAATTTCACCTGCCTTTGCCTGGAGAGTTGTTCTTCATGTGTGCTAATCTTTTCTTAAAATTATCTTTGATTTTCTTTCTTAAAAGTAATACATGTTTCTTGTAGTCACATTAGAAAATAAAACTAGGTGAAAAAGTTAATCACTCTACCTGCAAAAGGTAATAACTATAATTGATATTTTAGCAATATGTTATATTTCTGTATAATCTGCATTTATATGTATATTTAATATTTGTATATAACAGGTATGTGCTGATGCTGCAATATACAGCATGTAACTGCCTTTTTTGAAAAATAATATTAAAAAACATCATTAAATGGCCTTCACTTCATTTTCATGGATAGAAAATAGCTATATAGTGGTATAAAAATGTAATCAATACCCTATTGCTGAGCATTGCACTTCTAATGCTTTCATATTAAATACAATACCTCTCACTGAACAATTACAACTTTCTTTTGTCTCTTACATTAGATAGAAAGCTGCTTGAAGACCTGGAATATGTCTTGTTTAGCTAAAGTTTCTCAGCACCAAGTATTACTCCTGCATCTGTCCATTTAGCACCCAATAAATATTTCTAAAAGCCAGTATAGTCTATAAATATCTCAAGCTTATTCCTATCTTTGGGATTTTGCATTTGTGGTGGCATGCTTGGTAAGACAGAATCTAAAAATAATTTTAGCAAAAGAAACCGCAAAGTGCTTTTGCAAGGTTAACAAGCCCGTAGACTGGGAGTAGAGGTTATCTGACTCTTTCTTGAACTTCCAAGTAACATTTTACTTACACAAATTGAAGGTGGATGGGCGCCCATAATTTTTATGATGTGCTAAAGGTTGCCTCTCCTGATACTGCTTAGTATACATAGTTGTTCCCTGGAGAGAAAGGAATATATTTGCATAAGGGCATGGAGCTCTATAGGAGTAAAGGCAATGACACCCTCTTTTATTTTTTTAGCTAGACTGAAAGTTAATAGCCCCTCTCTGATTGATCAGATGCTGAGAAAGGAAAGAGTATCCCTTTTCCAGTAGGGTATAGAAGGTGCTGGGAAAGGTCTGGTTACCACACAGCTTCTGGTTCAGGTTTTGAGGCCTTCAGAACCCAGCTCCTTGGGCCGAACAATTCCACTTTAAGGGCAAAAAGTAAACATGTAAATAGACATTTCTGAACTGGCTATAACCTTGAGGGTTCCAGAGGTGACACTCTGAGTCTTGTACAAGCATTTAAATTGGTCTGGCTGTCACTGTAGTCGTAAAGAAAGAGGGCCATCTCTGTGGGATGAGTTTTCATAGCAACGCCATGCAGCAGTGATGAGAGCAGGGGAAGCTGACAACTGAGAACTGTAATCTTGATGGGGCTGCTGGACTGAGGAAATTCTGAGTGTCTTCTAGTTATATAACACAACTCGGTGGCTACAGAAATTCTTTTTGCATGTCTGAGAGATGCTTAATCCAAGCTGGGCTCAGCTGGACAGTCTTACTTCAAACTGTTTGAGTCCAGCCATTTGGCTCCTTGCAGACACTTGGGCTCAGATCTGCTCCACATATGTTCATTCTGGAATTTGGGCTGAGGAAGCAATAGCCACCTGGGGGAGATAATTCTCTAAAGGGATGACAGAAGTGCAAAAAGATATGCATATGTCATCTTTGCTTGCTAGCATCACACTGGTCGAAGTGAGGCATAAGATGACGGGGGTACACTCAGTCTCTAAAGGAGCAACTGCAAAGTCATATGTCAAAGCCTGTGGATATGGTCTAAAATGAAGAATAGAGCCAGTGAATAAGTCAGTCTATCACTTGAAAGATCAGATTAACCTCCTCTTTCAGCTTTTCTTTGTTTTCATTTTCATTGAAGTTGTTCTTCTTTAAAACTCATCTAGGAAAGAACCTTCTTTAAGGATTTGATTGAGTTTGGTCTTATATTGTTTATGCTCCTTAATCTTTTCTCATCAGCTAAACTGTAAGCAATTTAATGATAGAGACCATATCTTAGGTGTTTTTGTATTTTCTGTGTGTCCTACAACAGTGGTGAGCGTGCGTGTGTATCTATCTATCTATCTATCTATCTATCTATCTATCTATCTTTCTATATAGATACCAATGAAGACCTAATATAGAAGTCACATAGGAAATGCTTCCTGGAGAAAAATAATCTTATAATTGCTAAAAGATCTTCATCTAGATTCTCATGAAAGGTAGGCTGTAGGTATATAACACCCTTTTCAAGCATTTGTTATAAACCAGACTGCCTAGACCTTTTTCAAATACATACAAATCTGAAAGCAGAAGGAACTGCATGTCTCTCGGCTGCCTACTGCTATAATAGTAACTACCCTGGTACAATGGCAGGCTGTCTCCTCTATAATCAAAGGGGAATGTACGGATTGACAATCTTTCCAACTATTCCAACATCTCTTATAAAATTGGTGGTAACTAACATTTTTCATGAGCTGGTTATTTTGACCTGATGGATTTGCTAATTCCTTATGAGCCAAAAAAATTAAAAACTGCAGCTTATATTTATTTGTTTGTGCCGGTAGAAAACTCCTTTGCAGTGAGCGTGAGGGAGAATACGTATTAGGCTAACAATAGCAGAAACATAGAAATAAGACATGGAGACAAATATGTCTCTAGAAAATAATGTGGGGTTACAGAGGTTAAGAATATGTAAAGATCAGTGAATGCCAAGAGCTAAAAATAGACAAGCAGCACGGAGAGAAAAAATAAACAGAAAAAGGAAACACTAAGAAACCATTAATAATGTTTAGGATGGCTATTTTGTCTTTGTTCGGTTGAAATTCCTAAAATTTCATTAGGAAACATTTAGAAATTCCTTCAAATAGATCATTTTTATTATGCACAGTGTCTACACTTCTATGGGTGTCTTTCTTTTGTTCTTCACCTAGGGACAGTCACATATGGATAGATACACAAATTCACATACGTGTGTCGTTGACTTATATAAATGAAGCACATTGTCAAACTAGGAGTGTAGCTAATTCAGGAAAAGGCTGTGTTAGCACACGCCTGTAATCCCCAGCTCTCTGAGACACTGAGGCTGGATGATCTCAAGTTGGAACCCAGCCTGGGCAACTTAGTGACTTAGCAAGACATTGTTCAGAATGAAAAATGTAAGAGAGCTGGCTAGGTAGCTCAGTGCTAAGTCCCTGGGTTCAAGTCCCAGTGTCAGAAAATGTTTAAAGAAAGTGTTAATGTGAGTGGTAAAAGATGAGTATGGCTAAGTACGGGTAGCAAGTAATGCTGATTGTTAAGTGCAGTATAATGCTTGCTATCCACATGGAAATTTTGTAACTATTATTATCAAAACATCCTCATATAATTTGGGAGATAATGCATCATGCTTTCTTAGCCAGAAGTGCAGATGTTTTGATGTGAGTTTTGTTCCTAATTTCCTCTCAGTTTTCAGTGCAGTAGCAGGAAACATTTGCTTTTTATGAAGGCATCTATTCAGAGTGGAAAAGGAAGGTCATGGCATCAAACTAGGCAGGTTTTTTTTGTCTGTAGACATCTCTTTATTTTATCCTTCTTAACCCCCCAAATCTAAAGGAATCCCCAAATTCATGTCCTGTGTTCTAGGAAAAGAGGGAGAAATTACCAAAAGGCAGCTGGGCATGGTGGTGCATGCCTGTAATCCCAGCGCTCTGGGAGGCTGAGGCAGGAAGATTGCAAATTTGAACCTAGCCTGGGCAACTTGGTGACTTAGCCAGACTCTGTCTCAGAATAAAAATTTAGAAAAGGGCTGGGGATGTGGCTCAAATCCAAGGCCCTGGATTCAACCCTCTGTACCACACATACACACACAAAAGGCTGTCCTTTTGTTTTCTCTAGGCCTTTAGTATTTATAATAGTGTTAGGCCCACTTGCCAATTACACTGTTATACCTTTTTTCAAGTCCTTGATTTATCCAAGGTGAAACAACTCCCAGTTTTGACTCCTGATCTTTGGAAAATGGGCGAGGACAGGGCTCAAAACGGTGCCCTGTATTCATTTTCTAGGGCTACCGGAACAAAGTAACACAGTCTGGGTGGCTTTCACAATGGAACTGTATTTTCTCACAATTCTCAACGCTAAAAATTCAGGATTAAGATGTTGCTAGAGTTGACTTCTGAGGGCATTCATTTGGCTTGTAGATGGTCACCTTCTCCCTGTGATGTCACGTGGACACATAAAAATCCTATCTTGAAATACAGTCACATTCTTAGAAACTAGGGGTTGGGACTTCAACATATGAATGAGGGGTGCAAAATTAAGTCCATAACATACTTTTCAGTAGCATGGTATAAGAATCTTTCGATCACTTTATTTGTAGAGGAAAATCTGTTTCAGGTCCAATTTTTTGTATCGCATTGATGTAAATATTTCTGGTTCAACATATGGATGGCAAGTTGGAAGTGCCTTAGGGAGTTCAAAAAATGTTTTAGATATCCCAACACATTCCATAGGTAAAGCAGTCATTTTGGGCAGACTTCAAATCTATGCTCATATTGAATAGAGGCCAGATATTTTTCCCCCACCACCTTCTCTTCTCCCCATACCAACTGAGATGAAATTCTTTGGGTAAAACAGTATGAGTAGACAAATCCAGAAGAAACTCCAGATTCTGTTCCTGAAATGCTTCCCACTTTCTTGTAAACTAAGCATATATGTGTGTGCGTGTGTGTGTGGGTGCATGCATGCATGTGTGTGTATAAATTTTTCAAGGATCTATTATTACATTGGAAATAGCATAACCTAACACCTTTATCACATTAGTGTCTCTCCTAGGTGCATTTCTACAAGTGTCTGAAATGTCAAATTTTGTTCCTTTCTTTCCCTCTCCCCCCTCCAATTCCCTAATCCTCATATACAGCAAGGGCAGGGTCAGCCTCCAGAAAACTGATTGCTAATGCAATTCATTTACCAATCATTTCTCTGTGATCACTCAAAGTCATCTGATGAGGACAATGAAGTTAATGAGAACACAGGAAAGAAGAGAATCAGAGGAGGAGAGACTGACGAGCGTGGGGGAAGGGGACAGGCTGTGACCTCATTCAGGGGCACCCTGGAACACAGAGGAAGGGGAAGACTGCAGGCTTCTCCCTGTGACCCTCAGTGCATTAGGATGCAGCTAATCACATTATGCAATTGTCTTTCCTAACAAAATTTCAGTTGAGCCAAAAACATTATCCTGAAGATAATATATGTGTGTATAGGAATGATTATATGGGCTTCAGAATGTTATTTCCTTGCTATACAGAAAAATATATTGTTTATTTATAGAAGCAACATCAGCCTCACACAGTTTCCACGGGTACGAAGGATAATTTACAAACAAAATATTAGAATCTACCAATGTAGAAAGCATCAAGATTGTAATGCGGTAGATACTTTTTACTTTTCTTTTTTTTAAAGCAGAATGAAAAGTGCCAGCATGCTGTCACTGGGGATAACTATGTAGTTGCTTGCAGATCATGTTGCTCAGTAAACTGGTTCAGTGCTTTTAAGAAGGAATTATAGACAACACATTTGCTTTTCTGCTTGATGGCCAGAAGTAATTCTAGGAGATTCCTGAGTTTTGTTACTAGGCAAGCCAGGAACATATGGAAATCATTTTTAGTTGTTAATAATTTTTTTGCTTATGGGAATTGTTAAGAGGATTTATTTTAATCATTTTCGGACTTATTAAAGGGATTGCTGACAGCTGGGAGTGGGAGGATTAATTTCTTGAGGTGTGTTCACTAACAGGCCAATTGAAAGTAGGATTTTATCTGTCAGGAGACACCATGCTCTCTTCAACCGTCCAAATGGCACAGGTGTTAAAGGAACCCGGGACCCCTGCCAAGGTCAGAAAACAAAGCTAGATCAACAAATACTCTGAAACATCTCTCATTGTTTTGAACCTTTTCCCAGCAAATTAAAACATACAAAAACAGTGTGGGCCCTGGGTTCAGCTCAAGAAGTTCTTCGTTCCATGGTCCTGCGCAAATTACTTCACTTTTCTCTGCCTTGATGTCTTTATCCACAGGAATGAGTGTAACAATAGCAACCACCTATCTACAATAGCACGTTGGAGGTCAAATAAGATGATGTAAGCAAGTCTTTCTTTTGTGTGTGATTTCTGTCCCACATAAATGATGACAAATGTAAACCAGATTATCTTGTTTAAAATAGATTTTTCATTCCACTTTATTTTCAGTTTCTTTCCCATTTGCTTACATAGAAATCAGCATTGAAAAAAATCAACCACTGTCCTCTTATGCATCATTTTGAGTAGAACTCTATAGAAGCAGAAACACATTGCATCCGTGGGTCTCTGGTGCATTTCTACATGGCACGCCTTTTAAGAATTCTTTCCTTCCCCTTAATTATCTACTCTCTAGTTTTATATGATCTAAAAATCTACTTATGATTTTTAAACATTTTTAGTTAGTAGAATACATTTGTGACACATAATTATGTTCATCTTGGGGAACTGGTAGATATACATATATATATCACATCTTGATCATTTTTACTTAATTTCTTAATATTATTATTAGAATGCTGAAAATCTATGTCTGCTTCATTATATACAATACAAAGATAAACAAAAGCTTAGAGTAGTGAGGATAGAATAGACCTCAGATAGAATTTTGATAGTATTCATTGAAAAATAATGGATCTGCAATTTGGAAAACAGAATCACAACGTTTTCTGCATGAGAAAACTCTTCGCATTTTATTTCTCTCCAGTTCCTTTAATATTTTAGACATCAACTTAAGATTTACTCAATAGGGCTTGGGCTTGTTTTATTTTGCTTGTACCTTTGCTCTGAAGTAATATTGCTCTTATCCAAATAAAGGTATTCGGTGTTTTTTTTTGTAATTTTTAAAATGCAAAGTATATATAATTAGATTGAGCCTTTTAAAAATTTTTATTTAGATTAACTCTTAAAATTAATGTAACCTTTCCATTGAATAAGCAGGGTTCATGGGATATAATTATAAAGCAATTTTATTTTTATCTCCTTGGATTTATTCTATAGGGCTGGTTCTTTTCTTGGTCTTTTATCACATTTAAGGAAAGCCCCATGATTTTGA
Organism: Hystrix cristata; assembly: GCA_004026905.1. Taxonomy (NCBI): domain Eukaryota; kingdom Metazoa; phylum Chordata; class Mammalia; order Rodentia; family Hystricidae; genus Hystrix; species Hystrix cristata. Next base: position 5,512 of record PVJO010030232.1, on the reverse strand, counting down.
AGGTTGCTTTTAGATAATAAAAGAAAATGTAGTCAATAATTACTTTGTTCCATTAAATATTAAATTCCATTCTTCAAGTCTGTTTGTTGCAGGCTAGATGCTAGATGATGGGCTAGAAGATAGGCAGGTGAGTGGATGGATGTTCTCATTGGCTTGCTCTTTCTTCCTCTTCTTACACATTAAGCCCTTCCCCAAAGCCCTTTCTAACCACTCTAGGTTTAGAGTTGGCAGAAAAAGAAGGGCAAAATCCAAGAACATGCTTGCTTGCCTGCCATTGCACTAGTGCTGTTCAGATCTGGCAGGTGGTTAAGGCTGAGTCATTGCAGCGACCTGCATGGGCTCATCAGAGAACCCTGTTGCCCTTTGCTTCATTTCATTGCTGGTAATCTCACTCTCATTTCGAGTTCCCTTGATAAGGGCAAATGTATGATCACCTTTAACTGATTACTAACTCCTTCTTGACTCACTTTTAGCTTTTCTCCTCATCCCTTTAATCCACTCTCTTGGACAATATCGGAGATGAAGCTACATTAATTCTCCTGTGCATGTGTCATAAGTTACTCTAGGAATGTACATGATGAAGCAATCTTTCTTTCGCTCCTGCTTCACAGTAGCCAGCTAGCCGGATTCTGGTGCCTTACATTACTCAGCAATGAGCCTCTTACTCGTGTGATTTTTCAACCTGCATGAGAAGTACACAAAACTATCAAGATCTCCATAGATTCTTTTCCCCAGGTTTGGGAAAAGTGGTCGCGGTAAATCAATTTCTTTCCCTTAAATTTTTCTAAGGTCCAGCTACTTTCAGTCCTTTTATAGCCTCAATTTTCTAAGAGTAGAATAGCAGAGTATTTTTCTTTGACTCTTGACTGAGGGATTACATTCTATTATTTTTGAAAATAAAATTATGTGGTTATATTGCCAGAAAAGATGCTTTATTCTAAACTTTTATAACTAATCAGCATGAGCTATTTTTTATTTTTGTTTATATTATCTTTTAGAGAAATACATATTAATATATGATATATATGTTTTATATATATGTACGGTTGTGGCAAAAACATAAAATTTACCCTTGTAATCTTTTAAGTGTACAGTTCAGTAGTATGAAGTGTATTCACATTGATGTAAAACGTGAGTCACATTTTAAATGTCTCAAATACTGAAGTCTAATATTTTCTGTAATCAAGTTTTTAAAAGCATTTTGCTTGGAATATTGTTTGTGGAAAGCTTACTCAAACTGCTTTGAAGAGGTGACCTGGTATCGAGATAGGTATGGCTAATGTGGAGATAGAATCTCATGAAAATCTAAGTCCAGTAGCTCAGTGCCAAGCCTCACGGAGATTATTGTTGGAAATAGGGGCAGGAACAGAAAAACAGCTGTTGAAACCTTAGTTCCATTCCAAAGCTCCCCTATTAATAAGACTTGGGTGTTCCTAAGCATGCCTGCCTCCTTTTAAACTGATTCTATTTGCTTATTTTCTTCTTCTCCTTCATATGTCATTTCTTAGTACATCCTCATTTTTCTTTTCTCATAGTTTCTGGCTCATAATAATTTATTTTTACTACTTTTATGGCCCAGACAAACTGTTCATAGCTTCAGCTCATTCTCACACACTGAAACTCCTCGTTCACTTGGTATTGGTATTTGCTAATGTAGATTTTTCAAGAGAGAAAATTGGATTGCCTTTGTTTATCTTCTCATACGGGTGTGATCCTCTGTTCAAAATCTGGCCACATGTGGCTGGCCCTTGAGCACAGGCTGGGCGGTGGGGTGTTGTTTCCCGAGAAGGAGCCCCGGGTATGGCAAACAACATGATTTAATTCATGTAATTAATAAAATTATTTTGCATGCATCTTTAAATGATACAATGCTTTTTATATTTGCAGTCTTTGGCAGAGAACGACTTTTTAATAGCAGAAGGCTGCTAATAAAGGTTATCTGAAAACAAAGAATTAAAAAGAGGGTTTTAGTGTCTTCCTGGCAAACACAAGGCTCTGAGTTTGATCCCCAGCATTAAAAAAAAAAAAAAAAAAGGAGGGTTTTCAACTTCTGACTGCAGTGATTTGTTTGGAGAATGAGTGGGACATTTTCCTGATTTGGGTTCCTCTGGCAGCAAACCCTAAGACAAAGATGCTTTTGCACATACTATATTTGGGAGATGATAGTAAGAAATTCTGGCAAGAGAAGTGAAGAAATGAGACATGGGAAAGAAGACTTCCAATAAAGAGTGACTCATTACGTGGCTTATTCTGCTAGTTAACTTGGGAAAATGTAGAACCCACCTCAGAGTTATCGCACATGAGGGCCCAGGAAGCCATCTATCTTTGGTTAAGAAATGCTTCTGGGAGTATTCATTCTCTGGTACTTCTGAGTTGCTGTATATACAGCTTCTAGCTTCGCACCCCGAGTTAAAAAAACTCTCAAATTAGGAGTCACAGGGGTGTTCTGTCAGCAGCCTTTAATAGGCAGCGTGGGTGGGGTGGAGGAACTGCCAGCAGGCATTGACGTCATTAGCTTCAACGGCACGCGCAGTCTCCTCTGAACTGCAGCATAGCCAGCCATGGAGATTCCATTCCCTTTGGCAGAGTTGTGGACAGACGCAATGCAGTCTGGCCTGAGATGCGGGATGAGATCTGATGGAAGCTTTCTAGGAAAGTCCTCTTCATTCTTAGAGAAAAGTCAGCCTCTTACTGTACATGAGACATGCCACATATTAGTACATCACTTGCAAGTGTGAGACTTACCATGGTACATCAAGCCCTGAGTTAACCTACCCTAAAGATGCCTGACTTTGGTATTTTTCCCACTGAGTGATGACAACTTTCCTAAATCTTTTTTTAAATTTTATTTTAATGGTACATTTTTAGATATACATAGCGATAACATTCATCATAGGGAATTTGTACCTGTACCTGATATATCTTGCTGCCGCTCTTTTCCCTGCTGCCCTCCTCTCTCTTCATCCCCTCCTCCCTCCTTATTTACAAAAGCTTTGTTTCCATTTTTTTCCTTCTATTCAAATTTTCCTAAATCAAAATCATTTTGAGTAGTTTTCTACCACCTGCAGCCAGAGACATTCTGGTTTGTATGAGGCTAAAGTGTAAGCACAAGATGAGAAAGCTCAGTTTTGAAGTTTCCAAAGAGATTTATTAAGCGATTATATGATGGTGGCAGTATATTATAATAATTCCAACTCCCTTTGCACAACACTTCTACCATTCTTATAGAACAAGTAACATTCAAGGGATTTTGTTGACGATAGAGCATTAATTGGAGAACAGCAGTTTACCTAGTCTCTATCCTTGACTGCATCTCTTCAGCATTCTCTATCATTAAATAGGAAGCATCAAAAATTTGTTTTCCATACTGAGGTGTAATGCTTGACTTGAACAAAAGCACATGTTGAGTATCGAACTAACCACTTTTCGCCCTGAATGTTGTTTTTACCTGAAAGGAACACTGACAGTAAAAGTGATGGTTCCCCAGACTTGAGGATTTGGCAGGCACTTTCCCAAAGATAACCCAAGTAAAAGTGTTATTTCAAGGAAAATGACAATATTTGTTTCTGACAATAAAATTCAAATTAGATTTGGTTTTGGGATAAATTATCTGCCAAGATGACAGCTGCCCAATATTTAAAGTCTTCTTTGAGTAGATCAGTGATGATATTAACAAATGTAATCTTTTGATGTTATATGATAGTGTGTTGGAACAACTATAAGACTCATGAAACAATATTTTAGGAATGAGTAATGTATGATGTCATAAAATCATGCGTAGGTGAAAGATCCACTCAGAAAATAAGATAGACTAATAGATGTTAATGTAACAAAATACAAATGTTTATTAATATAGCAACTAATTTTCAAAAGCTACCATTTGTTGAGTTTTGTTGTATTGTCAAAAAGAATAGCCACAATTATCTGAAAAGATTCTTAAAATATTTCTCTTTTTCTAACCACATAACTGGATAAGGCCGAATTTTCTTTATATACTTCTACTAAAATAGCATATCACAACAGATTGAATGCACAAGCAGATATGAGTCCAGCTGTCTTCTATTAAGCCTGGCACTAAAGAGACTTACAAAAATGTAAAATAATGCTGCTCTTCCCGTTTTTGTTTTAAAAAGTTAGGTTTTTCAGAAAAATACTCAGTTTGTGTTAATGTTAAATGAGTTATTAGTTTTTAAAGAGTAATTTAAAAAATGTTCGAATATAGTAAACATTGGTAAATATAACCTGCATAAAAAGTTACTTGGGTCTCAATGATTTTTAAGATTTTACAGGAATCTTTTGACAAAAAAGGTTTGAGAAGTATTCACAGAGGGTGCAGAGGAGAGTTCAGAAGTTGCAGATGGGTGAGAGATAGAATCAGAAAAGAGACATATGCAGCCTTCTGTAGTAACGAAGGTTCAGAGCAGTGTGGATAAGCCGAATGGGAAAGAACCAATGCTGATATCCAGCTGAGCATGGTGATGCACACAAACAGAAGTGAAGGGTAACTTGGTAAAGTTAGTGATTTTGAGATAAAGAATAGTGGAGACGTTAGTACACTGGGTAGGAGGAGGGCTGACAGGAAAATGTTATAAGCATGGGAATCCTGGGCTCCTTCTTGAACCCTGTAGATGGAGAAGTGGAGTTCAATGGAAGGGAAGAATAGGTCTGAGGACAGGTATTAATATATCCTACATTGTCATGGTTCTCGATACTTATTAAACCAGCAATAAATAATCACAACAAAAGTAAAGCACAACGCCAAAAGAGCTTTCTTCAGAAATAAGCACATTTGATAGTTTAACTTTTGGGGGATTCAGAGTTGTTGAAAGCTTTGGCTCCTTCAAAACTGAGTGGTGAGGGACCCCTCCTCCCAAAATGAAGAACGACTAAAACTGAAAATCCTGTACTTCTGGATTCAGGAGCTGCAATGGCCAACTTGATCCTTGGTACTACACCATTTTCATTGTGGAATTCATCCTCCTTGCTCCTCAGGTAACAAGCTTTACTTCTTTGACATCTAAACTTCAAAATAAAGACTATTCCCTGGGAGAAATCTCATTAATTATTTGCCAGTAGAAAAAGAATGATAGCTTAAGGTAAATACATCCTGTCAAGCTGTCAATAATTATTTAGTGTCACTATTTACAGGGAGTGACCCATGTCAAATTGCTGTGAAGGAATTAGACAAAGACACTACGTTTTCAAGTTTTCTGAGTGGACTTGATTATATTTACTTGAGACAGGAAAGTGATAAAAAGCACTACTACATACTCCAAATTAAAAACAAACCTATATTTGGATTAGCATTGAATGATAGTATTTATTCTAAAACCAGTTGGGAAACTGAAGGGAAGGATATTATCTTACTGAGAAGGGAGGGAGGGAGGTTTCCAGAGAATCAACATTTACAAATGCCTATTCTATCTATAACTTCACTCGTTTTATTCAACATCTTCTGAAATTGCTTGCATTTTACAAATAAAGAAATGAAAACATAAGAAAAGTTTAGGTA
>PVJO010030231.1:0-15770 GCA_004026905.1 Hystrix cristata | reverse complement strand
AGTCATTTCTTGGGGTATGTTCTTCTCAGATTCATCTTCTACTAAAAATGTGGCTTTTATTTTGTTTTTACCCAGTTCATACTCTGTGCGGATTTCAAAGTCTCCCATCCATTAATTCATCAAGTTTAGTTCAATGTGTGCTTCCAAAATGAAGTAGGGACTGAATCCTAAAAAAATATAGAAGTTCAGGGATTGTGTCATTTAGAGACAGGGACGCAGATGTAGTATAGCTATACTCATTTATCTATAAAGTAAGACTTCATGATATATCTGTACCACCTGTCTAAGGTAGACCTAGGAAGTGAATGAAGAAATAGCTCTGGGACTCGTCAAGCACAGCAGACATACTCAATATTTTATGTTTAAAAAAAGGAATTTTGATTGAAATTATTTTGTATGCATGTACACATAAACATTTATAGGTACCTTTTTATGTTCGAATCTTTCATATTCTGATGAGTAAAATCAGTATCTGAATGACCTCAAAATAGTCTTCCCATAGAATGGATAAAGAAAATGTGGTATTTACACAAAATAGATCACTACTCTGCCATCCAGAAAGGCAAACTCTAGTCATCTGTAGGAAAATGGATGAACTTAGAGACCATAATTTAAGTGAAATAAATCCAACACACAAATTTAAATATCACATTGTTTCTCTCCTATGAAAAATCCAAACTGTAAATAAAGAACAAAATAAATACAGATAGGAGGAAACAGGGAGATAGATCTTTCTCAAACAGGAAGGGAATTAAGAGATGGGGGGGAGTGAAAGAAAGGGGATAAAAAAAGAATTGAGATGCGCAATGTACATGTACAACTCTGCACAGGGAATGTAAACATTATGTACTGTAAACTTGTGCTAATAAAAAGATACAACACAGAATTCTGGCCAGGTCTCTAGTCATTTTTCAGTTACTCTCTGGTCATATGCATTCAAGCAAATGACGTGGCTCTTTTTGAACTCTGACTTCCTCTCTAGTGTTACCGTTTTCCTGTGAGGCTCTTTGTACCTTCACAGGTTGCCAGCACGCCTCCGTCAGCAGGCGGGTGGACGTGCAAGGTTACAGTTCACCACTCGCTCTCTCAGTTAGCTTTTTACTGTCTCAGCACCTGACTAACATGAAGCCTGTAGCTCCTTCTTGCTAGATCCCTTCAAACTCAAGTACCGAGATTGACTTAGTCCAAAGAATGCAGCGCTGTTTACAAGCAGACACAGTGACAGTGGAAGTGCAGGCTAGTCCAGCAGCACTCCCTTTGGTTGCTCCACCCTGTCCTGGCCGTGAACAATGTATCCCAGTCTTACAACTCTTGGGATCGTGATTCCAGACAGCTCCGCCAGTACAGAACTCACTACTAGCCAGAGAACAGCTTCATATTCAACATCGCATAGGTGACCGATAAAGCAAAGGTTACAGAGAATTTCAGAAAACCAACTGAGGCTTACGAAAGTCACTGTGTCTATTGACCCCAGAGCTTTGGGCAGCCCACTTGTACTGGAAAGTTGGCTGCACATTTTGTGGTTATGGTGAGAGGTGTGGCTACTCTACTTGTTATTAAACTGAGAGAACTCTAGACTGGGCTGTGTGGGGTGTTTTCTGAAAGCTGGTGTTTATTTGAAGACACACCCTGCAGACAAATGTGTGCATGAAAGCCTAATCCATCTGAAGACTACTCGGAGGGTAAATGAATAATGGAAGTCAAGGGACATTAACCAGAACTCCTCATGAGTCAGTGTGGCAACGGAAAATGTAGATAAGGCATTTCTTCACCACCCTTGAAGAGCCTGCAGTGAAAGAAAGTAAGTATTACTTTCATGACCTGTGATTTCTTAGTCCACATTTGGGTGTCCCTTCATCTATATTTTTAGTTACATGGATGGCAGTAAATGCTTTCCTAGCAATCTGTGGTGTTGCTATGCATGGTCCTTCATGTTCCAACATGGAGAACAGGCCTTGCACACACACTGGTGCAAGGTGGGCATTCTGGATAATGTGAAAAGCAGTTTGAATAAGCACCAAGCGTGCAAAGGCAAACTTAAATCTTAGATCTCACTCCATAGCCCACACTCATTTCAATACCCAAAGAGCCCAAACTCCTTAAACCATCCAGCTTCCAGAGAGAAGACCAAGCCTGCTTGTGGGGAGCAGTGAGCAAGCCCTGAGCCCAAATCAACAAAATCCAGTCTTTCAAGCTCCTACAGAAGTTTGGGTTTCTTCTAATCCTTGCCTTTTTGTGCCTTATCCGCATTCAACAATACCTCTTTCTGTGCTGTAAATGAGAAAATAAGCTTATGGCTCCAGCAAAAGTATATCAGAAGCACCACAGACTTAGATCGCTGGTGGCAGCATACTGCATCACGTTCTGTAGGTAAAAGCTTCCTTTCCACACTTATGTCTCACTGACTCAGCGGCCGAGTATCCATAGCAGTAGTCTCTGCCTTGAAGTGGGAAGATGAAGATGGGCATAAATTACATTTGTGGGGAATTACAGGAAGGTGAAACTGTGGGGGATGCGTCTTCTCCTGCTTTTCATTTCAACTGAAAAGCCACATCTTCGCTTGCTCACTATTACATAGTGAGGAAACTCGCAGTTTATCTTTGGCAGGGAACCAACTCTAGCAGCCCTGAAGCCCCTCAGGATTCCTGCAGATAACATCAAACGGGACAAGTAGAGCAAAACACTAGGGTGAAACAGAATGTATCTTGAGGAGGGAAATCCCTAACCAAGATCAGAGGTTTTCTGAAATTTTTAAATAATGTAAATATTGAGGGTCTCTGGAAATTTAAAGGAATATGAACAAGGTTTAGAAAGAAAAGTCCAGGGTAAGCTCAGCCAGCGAAAAGCTCAGTTTTAGGCTACTAAGGAGAAGTTTCTGTTTAATGTGTTTGATTTAAATCAAAGATGTGAAGGCAGTAAGAAGTGTATAAGGAATATAGGATTGGTCGGGGCAATGGCAAATGGGAAAAGCCTGAGAAAGTCAGGTGGAATCCGGAAGTGAGCGGTGGCCTTGTGGAGGCTGAGCACGGGTGAGCCCCGAGGGCTGGGCGGGAGGGCAGCATCCAGCACAGGCCACACGCACGGCAGTGGGGCAGTGGGGCCAGGTGCCTCAGGGACCGTGAAGGTCCACACCTCACAGGATGTCCCGGAATAGAACACTGTTCTGCAATAAAACAGTTTCAGCCTTCATAGCGATCCCTCCAGTGCAAGTCAGCCTGAAATCATCTAATAGTGAATAGATCAGAAAAGCCTCAAGAATAATATTGGATAAAGTTCATATCCATAGACAACGCAAGTATGCCTGATGAAAGGTTTTTTTTGTTTGTTTGTTTTGTTGTGTTGTGTTTTTAAATACAGGAACTTTGGTTCCTTGAAAGCAAGCAAAGGATGAGAGGAAGGAGATTCATGAATAGGAAGTCAGAATTCGGGGTACTCATATCTGAAAATTAAATTAGCCTGCTCTGACAAGAACTACAAGTAAGGACTCTGAAGTCCCTCACTGAGAGCCGATTTAGTGGGCACCTACTACACCTACCTGCTAGTGGGTGTACACTGAAAGGCAGCACATTTTCCCAGCCCAGTGGCAGAGACACAAGGACAAGCAGTGACTGCACCTTCTAGTAGTAGAGGCTAATTAAAGCTCTTTAATGATCATCTTTCTCAGACTTTCGGACCGAGGTCAAATGGTGCTTCCTATGACAAGTCTTCTTTGGCACATAGTCTGGGCTGAGTCTGGGGTTCCCTGAGCCTGGTGTGTCTCCAGGAGGGACTTCGGTGCGGAGTCAGCACTCACCTGGGTACACAGGTGGTGCTTTATAGCCACAAGAACACCGTGGCCTGCTCAGCAGACATGGCCACCATGGGCTGCTTCTCCTCCAGCTCAAGAATTCCTGATGCTAGCGCTTCTCGCTGCCATGATTTTTTCTCCAACCGCCGGCTATCTGCCTATGAGGCCAGCAGAGCTGGAAATAAGGAGCATTACAGGGAATACTTTCCACAGAAACAAGACAATTTAAAAATTTAATCACTCCAAATTCCATAATTTAAGCCTCTAGAGATGCCTTAAGAACTGAAGTTTACAGTTCTCATTAGTTCACGGTAGTCAGGAGTAGCCACTCTGTTCTCAGATGGAGTCCACCCTTAAAGAGACAAGCAGGATGTTGTAGGTGTGAGGGAGTCTGTTCTTAGCACCCTGAAACCTGTTAAAAGTTGGAAGAGAAAACTCAGTTCTTCTCCCAACTTGGCTTAACTCCCACCTCAGGCGATGCTTCCTTCTATGCGTTCTGGAGCCAAAAGTTGTTCAAAGAGAAAGAAGCATCGAACGCAGACCAGTGCGCAATAGAAGGGGACCATCGTAGCTTATCTGGATGATTTTCCAGCCCAGACACGTATAATTCCCAAATCCACTAATCAAGCCGTGACTCCTTCCACTGTGAGACCTTCCAAAGTGTCTGCAGCAGAACTATGGTTAGGACCGTCCCCCCAAGACTACCAAGGTGGTCACTCGATGGTGATTGCACGGATGGAAGGCAAGAGGACTGTAGATAGTGTCTTTGAGAAAGCGAGACTAGAACTGAGTGCTTTCCATATCTGTTTTCAGAAAATAATGAAGACTAGAATAATGGTAAAGCTGTGATGACTGGTACAGAAACATACTTAAGGATGATTATGAGGAGGGAAGGGTGGAACAAAACAGGACCAAACCAGCCGTTAACTCAGCTATTCCGACTCTTGTTTAGTTAGCTTCATTAACACAGCTGGCCTCAGTTTCCTCACCTGATTCAGCATATTACAACTACTGGATTTCTGTAGTCCCTAAACGTCTTTGATTCCAGCAATGTTATACAGATACACTGCTTTTAACCCTTCCCAGAGGAAGCAGAGAAGCTGCTTTAGTGAACTTCTTGAGAACGCACCATGTGAAAAAGACAAAAGCTGAGTTAGTTAGCCTTTTGTCACTGGCAAAATACCTGAGAATGTTAACTTACAGCAGGCAGGTTTCGTCCTGGGTCAGTTTCAGAAGCTTCGCTCTGAGGAAAGTCGTGGGGGAAGGGCAAAGCGAGCAGAGAGTCTCAGCTCAAAGTGGCGAGAACCCAGAGCGAGCCAGGCAGGCAGCGGGCTGGACAGGCTGTGGTGACAAGGTCACGCCCCCACGACCCGCTCCCTTCCCTAAGCCCCATCTCCTCAGGATCCTCGAATCCCAGTACTTCTGAGCTCATCAGTGGGCTGAGGCCCTCGTTACCCAATCGTCATCTGAAAACCGTCAGCTGGCAAACCAGGTCCCAGCTCGCGGCCCTTGGAGGACACTGTAGCTCCAAATGATAAAAAAGCTGACGTTGCTGAGGCTTCGAAGGAGGTCCTCACTTAAAGATAAAACACAAGCGATAGCAGCAACTACAAGTCTCTCTTCCATACCCAAAGAAGGGGAGAAGTAATTCGGGGAAAGCACTTAAATAAAGACGTGAAAATAGTGTTGGAAGGAGTCAAATTGTCAATATTTAACTCTAATTTGGCAGACGCTGGCATCTAGTGTCAAGCAAGGCCAACACTCACGGAATGGAGGAAAGGCCTGACCTGACCCTTTTGAAGCTGTAACGCACTCTCCAACAAAAAAATAATAATAGAACAAACAAACCAGAAATTCCAGAATCTGCAGAGGTCTTGGATCAAAATATGCAGATAATCTCGTGAGTCAATCTTCAATGACAATGACCCGGCGACAGTACATCTCTTTCCTACAAAGACCTTACTCTGTAAAAATAGCGAAAAAAGCTGCTAAAGGCTGCACCATGTGTGAGAGAGTTACATTCATATTCTCAGAAATTTCCTGCCTTATTGTACTCAACGTAAGGAATTATATCTTGCCTTAACAGTGGTAGAGCGATGGAGACAGGGGTCCAAAATATCAAGCTTGCGTGCTTTATCTTGTAGAATTCTTTGGGCTTTGCAAATGGTGATCATATCCCACCTGCACGTTTTCTCACAGTAGATTACAATTACTACTGTCAAAAAAGGATATACACACATGTATGTCCAGAGTCAGAGTTTTGTAGAAATTGAACACTGGTCATTTTCCTTTATTTTTTAATTTAGCATCATCAGAGAGTTTCACTCTTACGTCTAAGAAAATTTACGTCATTTTAGGAGGGGAATACAAAATCTGTATTTCACTCTCTCTTGTTTGTGAAAAGACCAGTATCATCTCGGATACGTGAAGAATCAGACTTCCCTAAGAAATCAGATGAATGTCCTGACGCGCCATTCCAAAGGAGCGCAAGTTTCTGGCATAACACATCTAAGAAAGACTAAAGAAACCTCTTGCATAAATAGCATCTTGAACCAAATCAGGAATCTCTTCAAAACCCACTATCCAACTGCAAATTTGAATAATACAGATGATAGACTCGAACATAGACTCTTTTTAATTCTTCTGATGAATAAAGAATTTAATACCAACAGGATATGATTAATGATTTACTTCATTTATAATCACAAAATGACTCAAGTGCGGCCAAGAGGAAGAATTCTGATAGAGGAAGACACGGTGTGGTGGATGGGAACAACGACAATTTTTTACTGATAAAATTAATAAATAACCCGCTATATGCAGCAATGCTTCTGAGTCATTATTTACTTACTTGATAGCTAACTTGAGAGTTAATTTTTCAGGCATCTAGGTTTATGATTTATATTTAAACAATAATAAGTTAAGCCATTTCTTCCTTGTGATTGATATAAAAATACCAGAATATAAATCAAGCTTAGTAACAGGATCTTCGTATTCACTACTACATTGATCACAATTAATGCCAGACCATCCTCAAATTCATCATGGCCTCAAAATTTTCAAAAATATGTTGAGAAATAAAGATTGCTACATCTTAAAATTATAATAAGGGGGGAAATATGGTAAGCGAAAATAAAAGAAGCAATGTTGGTAGTGGACATAGACCCGCTTTTCTAATGGAAATTAACATGAATGAAAAAATCAATATGGCCACATCCTTTATTTTTGTATTTCCTCATTCATTCAGACATTCATATGGAGATAAATAAGCATGAAGTATTGCAAGTGAGTTAAGTGAGAAAGGGATGAGCATGAGCCAAAACCATTGTTGACTATGAACACAATTTAACCAAAGCTGTTTCACAATGACGTATATAGTGCCAGCGTTTTAGATGAATAGCAGACGGGGTGGATTCAATTATAACAATGATTCAAGTGAAAATCCTTAAGATATTGTGAGGTTAAAGCTGTAAGTCACAGCAATAAATCAGGTAAACCAGGTGGGCTGAGCTTAAATTCCACTTCCCATCTGAAACAAAATAGCCATACTATGATTTATGAAAGCCAACTGATACAGGGTTTGGATTCGGGGAGGAGGGAGTGGAAATGGTTTATGAGGTCAGTATCAGACTGAGATGACCTTAAAGTAAGTCAGTCTCTAGGTAAAGTGTGAAGCAAGAATTTGGAGCCTAGAAGGAGAGCTTAACACTCACTGATTGTAGGTGCCATCTATATATCAATTCCCCTAAGTGGCATAATGATTATGTATTGGAAACATACAATAACAAAAAAATAGAAATAAAAGTATACCTATACGCAGGTCCTGTAGTGGCTGGAGTCAGTGTTGGTCTAGTAAAAAAGTGTGTGTGGAGTGGAAATCTCCAGAAAGAGCCACATTTCAAGAAAGAGAGGACGGAAGGGGGCAGGAGAGGAAAAAACAGAAGTGAGGCCCAGGGAAGGATGGTAGCAGCGCTGCTCTGGCTGATGGATGTCCTGTACGGATTCAGAATGTTTCCCTTTCACAGTCCTTTTGGGCTTGGAGACGAGCCAGAAGTCACACGGTGCCAGATCTGGTGAGTAAGGTGGATGAAGATGCAACGTAATATTTTTAAGAGGCTTCCTTTCCGTGGACGGCCCCGGAAGCAGCATTCGGCATGTGTTTATCATGCTTCGCGGTGGCACTCAGGACAGCAGCTCCAGGGCTGCTTCAGAAGGAGGCAAGAATGAGCGTGTTTGAAGCGGGAGATCTTTTCTATTTTCAGGGAGATTCATGGCAGTGTCTTTTAGTGTAATAATTTGAACACTCATCATATATTTAGATACATATATATATCTCAGATAAAAGACAGGGCCTTTATTACATGGGGTCAATTTCAAATAGTCTATCAACCAAAAATAATTTTAAAAATTATCATCATTTGGGTGCATTTGGGTCCCTTGAAGAGCATTAAAAGAAATCTTGGTCAACCTGACATGATGCTTCCAGACTTTCCTATCTTCTGCGATTTTCAGATGTCCTGGGGCCAAGCCAGAACCCTGCATCCCCTCCCCAAAGCCCCTCGTGGCCATGCCCTGGCCACCTCCTCCTCCTCCTCCAGCCCCACATCCTCCCCAGGACCTTCTCACCAGCCTGCTTCTAGAAAGGCTGGGACTGGTCTGGAAATACTTATCCTTTGTGTACAAATCATGGATGGACAGAAGTCCTGTTTTTCCCTTTTACAAGTTCCAGCACTTTTTCTTAGTCACCCTCTCTTCTGAGAAATTATCCCAAGTGAGCAGAGTCTTAGGGAACTGTCCACAAGTCCTTCACCTGCATGCCTTAAATGGCCCAAGAAATGACACACCACTGAACTTCCATTCTACCCATTTCCTTAGCCACTGCCCATCTTAACAAAAATTACTTGAGGAGGGAAAGAGATTATGCCAACATGGCAAACAAAGGAACTTATGACTAATACAAATAAAAAAGAACTAAGTTCTTTTGCCTATTTTAGGTTCTGAGCCTAAGCCTGTGTGTGTGTGTGTGTGTGTGTGTGCACGCGCACGCGTGCGCGTGTGCATGCAGCAGGTCATGAGTGCCATTTCTCTGCTTTTTCATATAGATTGGGGCAGAATAAACCTTTCTCTATTTTGATAAATTAGCTTTTAATGACCATATGTCTTTTTTTCACCTAAAAGTTCAGTCTTAATGAAAAGCAGAAATTTCACATGGATGAATCCATTATGCAATTTTAATTAAGCTCATAAAGATATAAAATGACCTAACCAAAAGACATATTTTAGTGCCAGCCAAACTAATATTTTAACCTAAATTGAAAAATTAGCACATTTCAAATCATACATGACGCCTATTTTGTAGGTCTGAAACTAACTCCTTTTCTATCTCAAGATAATGTTGAGTTACACATATTAAAAACAGCGAATACTCCTTCAGACAGCATGGACCTCATCATAGTAAAACACATGAAACATTTTACACAATAAAGCTGTATATTCTGTAATAAAATATACTCTTTGGCAGTTATTTTTATTTACAAGAGTTCAAGCTTGAAAGACAGCACATAAAAGAAGAGATAGAACAGGAACGATGCGATTCTTGTTGCTTTAGGTCCGGTTTTGCAGACGTGAAGTGCGAGGCACTTCTGACCTGGACAATATGAATGTGGAGTTCTCACTCTCTAGAGCATACAGAGACTGAGACCGCCGTGGTACCTTCCTTGAAAGGGTGTGCTCAGGCTGAGGGAAATGATACTCAGGTCATTTGAGAGCCAAAATACATAGGAAGACAGAAGAGAATATACTGGCCTAAAACACAAAGGTAATGGCTTCCAGCAGAAAAAGAAAAAAGCAAACTTAATTTATGGAGGCCCTTTATTTGCCGGTCACTTTAATTTATTGACTCACCTCCTCCTTAAACAAACTTCTTCCACCGCCTATAAGTGTGGTTGATTTACTCCACACAGAGCATCTCCACCTGTTGCCACCTGAGAAAAGCGGGTCTTCGCAGTACAGCTTGGGCTCCAGATGCTTTCTCCAGCATTTCGTCCATTCACATTCGGTATTCCCATTAGGCTTCATTTTTGCCATTAACAGAGTAATTCTGAGACTAGCTTGGAGTGCACTATCATGGGTAATATTGGTCCAATGGGAAGACATTTGCCAGAGGAAAGTGTGATGTTTATGTGTGCAACAGAAGACAGTGTGAATAGTTATGGATATATTTGGTGAGAAGATGGCGATTTTGAAAGCAGATTTGTCAATAGAAAGCTCTTGCAACCTTTGAGAAGAATCTGGAAAATCAACTACTTTGGTGGTTACTTTAGCGACTTCCCAGTCATTAGAACAAAATACCCAATGCTCACTTATGGAAGGAGAGGTTTATTTAGCTCACAGATTCCAGTGGGTTCAGTACAAAGTCAGTTGGTTCACACGAAGGTAAAAATGCACGGTAGAAGGACTAGTGTTGGGCAGCTGTTCTCACAGTAGCCAGAAAGTAGAGAGAAAAAGGGAGGAGCAGGGGCAAGAATTACCCCTTCTGGGCCTTGCCCCCGGGGATCCACCCCTAGCCAGGCCCCACCTTCGAATAGCACTTTCAGTTACAAATTCATCCACGGACAAATCCTCTGATGAGTATACAGCCCGCGTGATCCAATCATCTTACAAACACAAGATTTTGGGGAGACATTTTAGATCTAAACCATAACAATGTCTATTTCAAATCTCACTAGTAAGATAGTAAGTAAGAGTCTAAACAGATATGTAAGTTAACTGAACTCAAGCTACTGAAGTGACAGAAGACTCCTTTCCTAAGGGAAGAAAGGGTTCCAGACATCCCTAGTCCCACAGACACACATAACTCCTACACAGGTCTGCCCCATCTCCAACACATTCCCAACAAGGACCTTTACTTGTTCAGGGGATTGTCTTCCAGTTTATCTGGGTCAGTACACTGGTTAGTCCAACTTCACTAGATTAGGAGACTCCTGGGGAGGAGGTTGGTTGTGAGGGCACTAACTTCACTGGTGGGTTGACCTTGAGTGATGATTTTACAGCTGAGTGAGCCTTCAGGAGGTGCATCCCGACGTGAGGAAGAGGGTCATGAGGGCCTTAGAGACTGCCTGGCCTCTCTGCTTCCCGAATGTCAAGGTTTGAGCAACTATTTTCTACCACGTCCTTCAACTATAAAGTTCCTGCCTGGGAGCAGGGCAGTCATTGACAGAAGCCTCTGAAACCATGAGCCAAATCAAATTTCTCCTTTAAGCTGCAGGTGTTAGATATTTTGTCCCAGAAATAGAAATTTGACTAATAAAATCAGTTATCAATGAAAGAATCTGGTTGGCCAGTTTGGGTGTCATAATTTATCCACAATTTAGTAAGCATCAAATGACACCCTAGAATTGGTCTTGCCAGAGAGGCTCGCCCATTCTTGTTACCCATACCCATCATCAAGAGAAATGGGGAAAGAAATATTGCGCAAGAAACAAAAACAAGAGCCAGCCAATGTGATAGCTAAACACACATACACGTCTCACTACCGCGGGCTTGAGTACATGTACCACATGTTTGTGCTGAGTTTGCATTATATTTCTGCCCTTAGCTTTGAAAGAAAAGAAGACGAGAGAGGAGCAGGTTCCCATAAAGGAATTGAGAAATGGATTTTAAATTAGGAGACTATTTCTTATGGACGCTTTTACCCAATCACTCCACCATGGTCAATTTACTTCCTTCTAGAGAAAGGGAGTCAACTGCAAGAAGGAACTCGAAACTTCTTCCCAAATCTAAAATTCCCTTTGAGGCAATGATGAGTTACGACAGGTAACAGAAGAAAACCAAGAAGATCGAAGTTCTTAGTATGACGGATACTGCTGCCTCTTGGCTCTCTGCTCTATCCTTGCTGTCCATTCCTCTTTCCTTCCACCTACATTAAGAACAAAACAAACAGTAAGTTTCTTGAATGTGTTGACAGTTTGGGAATTCTGATCTGATTCAGTGGTATACTTGTCATATCCAATATGTCCATAATTTTCACTGACATTCTGCTCAGTTTCCTTCCTGCAAATTTTCCTTCTCTTTCGAGAAAGTAAATATACTTCAAGCATCTGTAATCCAAAAACTCAAATCCAAAATACTCTAAAATTCTAAACTTCTTGAGGACTGACATAATGCTCAAAAACTTCAGATTTCGGAGAATTTCAAATTTCAGCTCCTCAGTTCATGGATGCCTGCTAGATAATGATCAAATAAATATTCCAATATCCCAAACCTCTGAAATCGGCAACATTGTCTTATCCAAAGCATTTTGGGTAAGGAGTATTCAGTCGTATAAAGAGGTCAGAATACATTAATCTACATTATTTTTTTTTGAAGTGAATAAGAATTGTAGTTTATTTGCTAAATCCTTATTTTTTTATTTTATTTTTTAACCAAGAACATGTATTGGTACATTGTCCATATATTGATCACATTCATCATGTTTGTTTTGTACCTGTACATGGTGTCTCTTGGTTCTCCCCCCTCTACCCTCCCCTCCCTTCTGTTCCCTCCATCCCTATTTACAGCAGGTTTATTTACAATTCTCCATGATTTCCCTTTCCCCCCTTTCTTTCCGTTTTTTCCCTTCCTGCTTTTCCCCTTCCCTCTTTCTAGTACTCCTCTCCTTTGTATATTATCTTCCTTTTATATAATATCCATTACACTACTTTGTCCTTATTTACAGTTATGGTTTCTCATATCAGAGAAACAATTCGATGTGTGCTCATGAGTGTCTGATTTATTTTGCTTAGTAGTATATTCTCAAGGAACATTCATTTACATACAAATGACTCTAGTTTATCCTTCTTAATGGCAATGTAGTACTCCATTGTGTAGAAAACCCTAACCCTAACACTAACACAGTTATAATGGGAGACTTCAACATCACACTGTCACAAATAGACAGATTAATCTACATTATAAAGACATAGTTATGAGGAGGAATTTCACTGTGAACTTTGAGCACCTGGATTTTATTTCTGAGGTGTCTCAAATTCTAGGAGGAGCAGAAGTGACCCGGTGTCAGAAGCTCTACGATTTATCAGATCATGTTTCTAGACCTCTGTACACCTCGTTATATTCAAAAGTAAAAACAAAAACAGTGCCCCCCCACCGCAGGGGAAATGAGTGTACAGATGAAATAAGAGGAAATTCTATAAATGTTTTATGAAAGATAAAGAGCCATATGAAAGTGATAGTTCACATGAAACATCTGTGGGTCAGTAGCAGATGGCCATAGAGTCAATACTGAGAGAAGCGCCCATGGACAGTGTGTGCGGTCTTAGGGTGACCTCACAAGACCTGTTCTGCTTAAAATGCACTTGCTTTTAAACAAGACAGATAGACACGGGTGTCTGGGTGCCCCTTACCATCGCATCTACATTGGACATCATGCATGTGGACATCATGCATTCATGTCACCTTCCTGAAGGTCCCTCTGGCCCTGGCCTGCTCCCTGTGGACATGGAAGTACCCAGTGACTTAGTCAGTTTCAGGCCACTGTCAAAGCGTACAGCTTGAGCATCCCTAATCCAAAATTCCAAATGCTCCAAAATCAGAAATACTTTGAGTTCTCACTCTACACCACAAAGGTAAAAATTTCACACTTCTTGCAGGACAAATGGCAGTCCAAACTCAGGTGCAAGGAAAAGTTTATTTAAGATTACCTCGAGGCCATGTGCATAAGGTGTACATAGAAAATTAATGAATTTCCAGCACAATAAAGTCTTCCTCTGAGACTCGGATGCCCTCTCCAAGATACCACATATATGTAAATATTCCAAATCAAAAAAATCCAATTTGTAAGACACTTTTGCTCTAAAGCATTTTGGATAAAATACTCAACCTGTACCATAACCTGGCTGGCTCACAAACAACAGCCCATTATTTCTCATGCTTCTGTAAGCCAGAAGACTGAGATAAAGGTGCCAGATGTCATCTTGTAAGGGCCACTTCCAGGTTCACAGGTGGCAACCGGTCTCCCTGCTGTAACCTCACATGGTAAAAGACAGAAGTGGGCTCTCCAGGTCCTCTCTGTAAAGGGCACTAATCCCAATCCTAAGTGTGCCACAGTGTGAACTAATCACTTCCCAAAGACCTCATCACCAAATACCGTCACACTGGAGTCAGGATTTCAGCAAATGAATATTGCTTTGTCAGCATAGTTTTGTTGTTGTAGACAAGCATTTGGTCCACAGTACACATCCACTGTTTAGGGTGCTGTTGCTCCAGGGTATTCCTATGAGCAGACCCTGCCAATGGTCTTCTCTGTGTTACAAGATCTCCTCCTGCGTAAGCCCTAGACACCTAGACACTGATTCCTGCTTATGGGGATGGATAAAAGCCTTGAATAGGAATACACATTAAGTGGGAAACAGAAAGAGAAGAAAAATTATAATAATGGTCTTCTACTGAATGTTTCTTAGGGACTAGGTTTGCTACTGTGTGCTTTACATACAGTGTTGCATCCTATTCTAGCTGAAAAATCATCAGATAAATAATATCACAGGTGAGTAAACTGTGACTTAGAAAATGTAAATGAGGGGCTTTCAGCTCTTCAACACCCTACCACCTCATGGTAACTGTCTATGTCCTCTCTCTTCTATCTTTTTCCCGAAATAAACTGTCTGGAAAAAAAAAGAAGAAGAAAATGCAAATGACACACTAGAAGTCACCCTGTCCTTGACTGGCAGAAGCAGCAGAGTCCCTTCTGGGCCGCGCCTAGGCTCTGTGGGCTTCCAATGCATAGGAAAAGCCCCAGGCAGGCCAGGAGCAGTCCCTTCTTGGAGTGTCAGGAATGTAGACATGCTGGTCTTACTCCAGCCCTGTCCCATAAGAATCCAAATCTTAACAACATCCCTGTGGGACCCACACGAGGCCAAGCTTGAGAAGCACTGTATTAGGTGTCAAGTAAGAGATAAGTGGATAAAAGACACAAGTGAAGACATAAAAAAGAGCAATCCTGGTAAAACTTTTTAAGCACTTTAAGAAGCAAAATCCATGCTTCAGTACAACCGATTACAGTCCAATAGATTCTGTTTAGCTGTTGGACTGCAAAATCAATAGCTAAATGATCCCTTAGAAACTTTTCATGTAACTATCAGAACGGGTAGACTCGCTTCCTGTACGAAGGTATTGATCTGTGGAGAAGAAAATAAATTTTTGAAAGGTTTGATTAAAAATAAAAGTTTTTCAACAGAGAAGTAAATGAGCTGACATAGGTCTGGCATTAGTTAATGGTTTTCACTCACTGTCTTTTTCTTTTCTTTTCTCTTCTTTCCTTTTCTTAAGAGCATGCTGCTGAGGAAGAATAAAATGTGGAGACTGATGACCCAGGCAGGCAAAAGTCTGTTCTTGTTTATTGATTGGCACCAGGACTGCATTTCTGGATGTGTGTCCTGGTAGACATTCAGACTGCCAAAATGAAATTATGCATTATACATTAAGAAAAAATATACCATAAAATTTAAAAGGCAATAAATTTAGAACCAGTACAACTAAAGTGCTTCCTTGTACAGAAGACTTTGTACAGTATTCAGATGAGAGGGATCAGATGAGTGCTGGAGGAGGAATAAATAATACCAGTCCTGTCCCTAGGGATTCTCAGCCGCACACCAGCAAATAGAAAATACCCTCGACAGCTCCATGAATGAAAGTTGAAGGGATCACTTTGGGGGATTGAAAACAATCCCCCAGATTAGAGGAAATGGTTCCGCAAAATTCAATCCACTTCGCAACTGGAAATTCAGGGTCTTTAACAGAAGAAAACAAAGCTACGGAGATGAGAAGGGACACGATGCACCACGTCTTCTGGCCCTCTTTCCCCAGCAAGGTAGATACGGATGCAGGCTAGAAGGAAGGCAGGATGCAGGCACAGCTGGGGCCCAGGTGGGCGCAGAGGCAGCCTGAGGATGGAGAGGGATAGACAGGAGACCTGGTCAATCTTGGGTGA
>PVJO010030230.1:0-17688 GCA_004026905.1 Hystrix cristata | reverse complement strand
TTGGTGTGCTCAATCTCTGCCAGCACAGTATTCAAGATCCTTTTCCAATTAGTTATGAACATTTAAATTGAAGACACATTTAGGTTGTTTCCAAGACTTAGCTATTATAAATCGTGCTGCTATGAACATGGTTGTGCATATTTCACTGTGATATGATGATTTTAATTCTTCTGGGAAGATACCAAGCAGAGGAATAGCTGGGTCAAATGGAACCTCTAGTTGTAGTTTTCTGAGGAATCTCCACACTGATTTCCACAGTGGTTGGACCAGTCTACATTCCCACCAACAGTGCAGGAGGGTTCCTTTTTCCCTGCAGCCCTGCCAGCACTTGTTATTGGTTGATTTCTGGATAATAGCTATTCTTTCTGGAGTGAGATGGTATCTTAGTGTTGTTTTGAGCTGCATCTCTCGAATGACCAATGATGTTGAACATTTTTTCATATATTTATTTGCTATTTTTATTTCTTCATCTGAGCAATGTTTATTCATATCAGTTGCCCATTTTTGGATAGGGTCTTTAAATTTGGGGGGTTTGAGTTGTTTGGAAACAACCTAAATGCCCAACAATTGATGAATGGCTAAAGAAGATGTGGTTTTTCTACACAATGGAGTACTACACCACCATAAAAAAGGATAGAATCATTCGTATGTAAATAGATGTTCCTTGAGAACATATTATTAAGTGAAATAAATCAGACACTTATCAGTACACATCAAATTGTCTCTCTGATATGAGAAACTATAAGTGTAAATAAGGACAAAGGCGTATAATAGATATTATGTTAAAAAAAGAGATAGTATTCAAAAGAGAGGAGAACTAGATAGGGAAAAGGGGGATAAAGAAGAAGGTTAAAAGAAAAGTAAGATGAAAAGGAAAAAATGGAAAAATGTAAATAAACTTGTTGAAAATAGAGAGGGGTGGGTGAATGGAAGGGAGGGGAGGGGAAGAGGGGGGAAAGCCAAGATACATCATGTACAGGTACAAAATAACCATGTTGATTATGATCATTATGTATATAATGTACAAATACATGTTCTTGGTAAAAATAAAAAATAAAGAAATATTAAAAAATAAATAAATTGAAGACACAAAAATCTGTATTTCTGTTTCTGCATGACACGTTGGGGATCTACTACCACTGAGCTCATATCTTTTTCTTGTATCCACAGGAAGGAAAGAGTCAGGCTTCACCTTTAGTGCATACTCTGATTTGTCACTTTCTCAACTTTTCCTTATTTCTTATTAATTATGAGGTCCACTAAGTTTTTGTTCTGTTTTGATTCTGCTTAAATATTCCACCAATCATCAGAGAAGAGTATTCTTTCAGTACATGTATTTCATAAATGTGGACAAATTAATCTAGCACAAGAGATTATTATGCTTCAATAAAAAGAAAGGTGACAGAAAAAGAAAAAAGCTCATGAATCTGTGGAAAATAGATTGTGTGTTCATTGTGCAAACCAAGTGTATATGAGTATGAGAGACTAAACTATATAAGAAAAACCAAGCTATACAAATAAATGAAAGTGTGGATATGTAAAAATTAAAGACACATAAGAAATAGCAAGCCTGATTAACTTACATCTCTGCAGTAGTCAGGAACCAGTGAGGAGATGCGACACACAGCAGTTAGTTGAACAGATAAATTTAATGAAAACAATTATAAACTGGATGCCAAAGAAGTAAATCCAAAAGGAACACTAAAATAACAAGGAGCTACAACAGCAGGAAGTACCTGTCATTGCTGTGCAAAGAGAAAGACAGAGAAATGGCTAAATTTGTTAATATTTAAAGGGTTGGGGAAGGTCCCACGAGAAACTGAAATTAACCGTTGACAAGGCGCATCCTGAGAGTGCAACTCAGACTTTTGGAAACAAAGAGGAGTGGTGGCTGTGAGTTTCTTTGAGGAGCTATCATGAGGCTGATTCTTACAGAGGCTGAACAAAGTATAAACTGGAGTCACCTGCTAGCTCTGGAATGTACCACTGCCACTGGATGGAGAGACACTGCTGTGCTATAGAAGCAAAGAGAAAATGAGCTAGAATAAAGCAGAAGAAGCAGCAAGCACACAGGAGCAAATTCTTTCCTCCTCCTTTCCCAGTCTTTCAGTCTCCTACTAGCACCTGCTTTGGGCAGAGCCTGAACTACTTGGGTAAGTAAACATGATTTTCAGAGTTCCTGGCCCGAACCGCACAAATCAGTATCATGAAAGGGGTTTGAGTCTGAGTATCAGTAGTGTAATAATTAATACCACAAACTAGTCCTTCAGCCACTAGAGTTTGTGATCTAGGCCTTCAAGATAAAACTGAAATAATGCTTAAGAAGACCTTATATTTGTATACTATGTCGAGATCTAGAACATCCTTTCGGAAATATTTTGGGCCAATTTTGTACATTTAAACTAAATCGAAAGTAAGGAATAGTCAATGTGGTCCTCTCAATTTTCCATATGTGAAGACTCAGGTAGACAGAAGGCCACGGTCACAGGTGTTACAGTCAGAGTTCCAGTCAAGATACTCTGACAGCCGTGTCTCATCAGTGCCCTGGACACTGTCTATAAATTCGTATGTAACTGGGGTCCTAAAACTAATAATGCCCACAAATCCTACTGCCTTGGCAAAGAACTCTGGTGTCGGGCATGGCTCATTGTCCTGGGCAAGAGATGACACCTATTCGTTTGCTGACACTTTTACTAATAGTTCTGATAAAGGAAAAAAAGATGCAGCTCCAGTTGAAGCTATTGGGCTCTCCAAGGGCAATTGAGTTTAATGTTTCCTGGAACACCAACTTTATGCATTTTAAAAACCCTGAAGGAATATCACTTGGCCTACTACCTTAAAAGAACTACGTCTTGGTTTGCAGAATTTCTCCCAGTGCCAGTGAACAACATAAGTTCTGAGATGCATGGTGATATTTCCCTAACACCTATAAAGGGTGAATTTGGGTGAATTACAAAAGGAAAAAAAGATGCCTTCCTTAAGCAACTGTATTGCCATCTGCTGGGAAATTGGAATAACGGCTACACAGATCTGTTAAAACAAGAAAATGAAAAGCATCTACTGGACTTTTGCAGTGTACAACTTGAACAACTGTAAATAATATGATATGTCAGCTTGACAGGAGTAAGACCAGTCCAGGAGGGTAGCAAAGCGCAGCTGTGGGTGTGTCCATGGGTGACTGATATGTCGGCCATCAAACCGAGGGGCGAAGACCCACCTGGATGTGGGTGGTGCCAACCAGTAGGTGTGTAGTCTGAACAGAAGTAAAAGGGGAAAGAAGAAGGAAGTTTTCCCATTTTGTAGGAGCCCCTGCAGTCTAGTTTCTTCAGCTTTCCAACACAGACTCACATCAGCGATTCTACAGGGAGCTTCTGGGTCGGCCACCTTTGACTGACACTGCGTCCTTAATTCTTCTCGTTCTCAGGCTTCCACTTTCTTGGACTCAGTGACTGCTGGGTCCCCTGGCTGCCCAGAGTGCTGACAGCCCTTGTGGATTCTCCTACCTCTGATCTCACGGGCAGCCTTGGTGGACTTTCCCTCTTCTTACCTGATAATCCTACTTAATAATGCTCCTTCCATAATTCCACATATATTTCTATTGATTCTAGAGACTCCTAACTACCATAGTAGGGATGACCTGTACGCATCTTTCAAGGTGGCCATTGCCTGTGGTTATCTGTCAAGGTAGGTATGACTTGAGTACCTGTTTTGTTTTCCTTTTTTGTGTTTTTGCAGGGGCTAGTGGGGATTCAAGTCAGGGCCTTGTGCTTGCTAGGCAAGCACTCTACCACTTGAGCTAAATGCCCACCTCTGTTCCTTGTTTTTTGTTTTTTTTTTTTTTGTGTGTGTGTGTGTGTGTGCGTGCGTGTGTTTGTTTGTTTTTTTGTGGCGGGAGGATATCTGTTAAGTTGCTTCACATGCTTCTAGAATTTTTGAGGAAGGTTTGGTTGATAGCTCCTGATTCACACAAATGTATGAGACGAACAGGCAAACTAAATCTGACATTTCTGTGTGAATATGTCTTTCATTTTATTTTGCCAATTCTCCCACTTTCTGACCATTAAAAAATTTCTGACCAGAGAAGAACTATTGGGGAGTATATGAAACCAGCTGGATCATCTCAAACACAAAGGCGTGGACTCTGGGATGAGGTATAAAGAATGGGAACCTTCCCGCCCCTTTTCTCACTCTGGATTATGAATTGCATTTTCTACCGTGGAAATGGCACAGACTTCCCAGTAAAATTTTATTTCCTTTGCTACTGAAAGCATTGCAGAAATAATTAGATAAGTACTCACCACCTGTATTGGGTAGAAGTTTCACATTTTGGTCGTTGAACTAGAAGACAATGAAAATTTTCTACAATGCCAACATCATTCGTGTAGAAGCATCCTGCTAAATTTTCAGCTCTAATATTTCAAATAAATATGAGTGCCAGGATGACAGCGTCCTTCACATCATGAACTTCAAATCACATGGTTTTGCTTGTGAGTCCTGCTACATATTCTTTCAATACCCAGTGATAGTTCTTCACAGAAACCAGAAAAGTATTTACTTCCTTGGACATGACTATGTTGACTTGGAAGTGATGTGAGAAAGATTTCCATAAATATTTCATCTTTATTGGGTGATACTTATATATGTATATGCGTACGTAAAAATTCACTGAGCTGAAAAAGTAAGTACATATTTGCGTATTATCTCTGTCTATACATATGCATGTGCTCACATGCGGGTGCGCATACATATGTGATTAAGAGGAATGATCTGTACGTTATAAGGAAGATTGGGTGGGCATAGTGCCCCCAAAACTACAGAGTAAAAATCAGCTGTGACAAACATTGTCCTAAAGATGGAGAAAGATTAAAATGATGAGTCTATACTAGACCAAGCAACATAAAAGTTGTTGATCTACTTTCTGAGAGCAGTTTTCTGGAGCCTACTTGGGGAGAAATTCTACTTTGGAGCAGGTCTCACAGTGAACAGGTGATAAATTTGAGGCAGTGTCATGTTTAAACAACGTTAGTGAGGACTTTGTTGTGAAAAACAGAGAAACTGATAGATGATAAAGTCTAATTCATAAGAGAATATTTTAAGCTTAGGAATATTAATGCACACTTATATGTTGATAAGAAAGACTTGCAGACAAGGCAAATTTGGGCAAATAGAAGAGAGAAGGGATACGGGAAGGAAAGGCATTTAAAATGAATGGTTTTTAGAGAAATTACTGTTATAATATACTACTATTAACAATCTTGTCTGTTAACAGAGATTCGGTACATGCCAAGTTTATGATCTACCCATTTGTGTCAGTGACTTAACTGTTCTCTTAACTTTACCATAAAGAGAAAAACGTGACACCTTCATTTCTTAATTCTGAGAAAGAGGTTATAAAATCTAGTTTCCTATTTCATCTTGGTGACTTCTTCCCTGAAACATGTGGCCGGTTTTTTCCTAACACCCCTAAAAGATTATGGACAGAAAATAAGACAAAAAGTGCCCCCTAGAAATCTAAGATCTATCGGTAGAGTTGTCATAGGGAAGACTTGTCTTTAAAATTCCCCCCAAAGTGTTCATGGATCTTCAAGTTTTAATTTCTCTCTTTCATCCTCACAAAACAAGTACATTTCCTCCTTCTGCTATAAAATCATCTGGTCACTGTGACACTAATGCGAAGAGGAGATCAGGTAAAGGCAGTCTTTGCTGCTTTTGGTGCTGCAGCACACCACAGAAAAGCACTGCATTGGGGGGTGCTTTCTGGGTTCCAACGAGAATTGGGGTAGAAGAGGGGAAAAGCGCTGGCCAAGATGTCTATGTCTTTGTACTTCAGACTGTTTTCTCTGACTCAGATCGGAGATTTCAGAGGTGAGAGAAATATTAGGAATCACCTAACCTATCTCTCATCCATTTACAGATGTAGTAACAGAGTTGTGAGGTGCTCACCAACATAAGAGGGGTCTCTCAAGCCCTTCTCCTGTGTTGTGATGCTTATTCACTGGAAAGTCTGCTGCGGGTGAAATGTCCTGTGCTGACCTCAGCATGGCTCCAGTTAGGGGCTCCCAGCTCTAGTTGATCACCTGACTTAGCTCTGCATCCCCCGAAACAAACAAATCACAGACACAACTACAGAATGCTGAGTCCCACTCCATAACGTGTCATATCTAAATATGTACTGGGGTTCCTGCCCTCCCAAGTCTGTAATTAGGCAGGGAAGAGCTGGAATGTGAAGTCTGATCTTCAGTAGGATGTGCTGGCACAATAGGGCTTCGACTGGAGTCTAGGTACTTGGACTTTGCAAAGTTCTCTCAGTTTTAGGAGTATTTTCCTGTCTGGGTACTAATCCCTTGGTTTCCTTGTAGATTTTAGTCTAGAGCTGTGACATTTATGCCTTGTCATTGTGTCTGTGTGACCAGACACTGAAAAAATGCTGAAATCTCCATAAGTCTGGGCAGAAGACATACTTACAGGTTGCTGCACGTCAGGGCCAGCAACAGGCAGTGGAGAAAGTCCACACACAGGTTTAGTACTGGGCACCGCTCGAAGCGTTTTTCTTTCACTGGTCTGGCTGTACATTCTTGCTGTGCCACTGCAATGAATCAGGGCAAGAATGAAATTTAACAGTGGATTCTTGGATTCTTTCTGAGGAAGCACTGAACTTGTGGCTGGGTCTAGGGACACTAAAACAGATTGTATCTGAAGTGGTGACACAAAGAATGATAATAGTACCTACACAGAGATATGGAAATGTTTTCTGGTGTGTTGCTTGCAGCCAGGCTTGGAAATTCTAGGCCGCACCAGCCCATTTGAAGGTGATGGGGACAAATGAGATATCATTTGTCCCAAATATATCCTTGTTACACAAAAGTATTTAATAGGGGAACTTCTGTGTTCTGAGAAGCAAAGGAGCTGGTCTCTATCTAGATATATGATTGCACCTTAAACTTCATAGTTTTGAAACTGAAAGTTTAAACCTTCATCCCAAATATTCTCCACTGATATTCTTACTTTTCTACTTAAAAAAAAAGTTCTTACATTTTTCTGGCCAAAATCTTGAAAATTACTCTGAATTCTCCACTTTTTCTCATGCCACTTGTAAAATTGTAATTGCTGCAGAGGCTAATTTCGAAATGCGATCATCTGATAATTTTTCTGCCTCTGTGGTGCTGGATGAAATGATCCTTGCTCCCTGGAGTGCTGTACCATCCTCACACTGATCTGCACGTGGTACGTCATTAAATCATAAATTGCACGTTGTCACGTCTCCTTACAAACACCCAATGGCATCTCATGTCAAGCCCAATAAAATCCCAAATCCTCTCTTTATAATCTGTCCTCTATTCAGCTGTTCTGGCTGATCTCTTGCTCTGTTTCCTCAAGGCACCACGAACTCCCCAAATACGCTCTTCCCCCGTGGCTTCGTAGTTATGGTTCTCCCTGCCCCGAATATTTTTCCCAAATATTGGTCTGGCTCATGTCCCGACTTCCTTCAGCTCTAAAGTCACTCCAGCAAAGCAGCTTTTCCTGAGCAACCTAAGGAGAACTAACCCCCTCATTCCCTTATCTGCTACTTTAACTAACTTTATTTTTCTTTAAAGCCCTTTGGATACATATAACTAATGTGTTTGTTTGTGTGTCTGTGTGTGACTGCTTACATATTGAAAACTTCCTCCTAGAATATAATGTGAGCTCCATGACCTGACGCTAGTTTTTTTGCCATGTTCTAGCCACCGTGTCTAGTACAGTGATTGACATAGAAAAGGGGGTAAGAAATATGTTATCTATGCAGGGAGGAGGGATACATATTTTTCTGGAATAGGGGATGGAGAATGAAGGACATGGTGACACAAACCTCAGTGACAAACACAACCAAGTGAAGGTGACACAAAGCTGGCTGTTTCAGAGACAAGAGGACAACGCAGATGAAGCAAGAAATACTGTGTAGAGAGCGCGGAGAAGCCCAACTCTCTGTGGTCCTTACCTTCTTCTCACCTTGTTCTTGGGGTCAGAAAGATCCCCTCAGTTCTCTGTTTCAAGGCTGTGAGCTGACACAGAGGACCGATACAAAGGGCGCAGGAGACGGGAACTGCTCTTGCCAGCAGCATCTTGGGATCTGTCTTTGGGAAGCCCCGCCCCACCCCGGGCCAGACCACCACCCACTGATCAAGCTGGACAAGGCGGCTCCTCCTTGGGGCCTGCAGAGCGCCCCCCTAATTAGCAAGAGGAATAGCTTGAATATTCCACAGCGAGACACACCAAGAGCGTATATTTCCCTTTATTTTCCTCTCTACTTTTTAAATAGGATTCTGAATTCCAAATAAGCTAAGAATATAGAGAAATTTGCAAGTGATTGAAAAATAAGTCACAGATCCAGAACCCAAAAAGTCCTCAGAATTTGAATATTTATTTGGAGAGAGAAAAAGTACCTTGCATTTAAAAAGCAAAAATCATACTCAATCTCTTCCTCTCTCCCTCTCTTCCCCCCTCCTTCTATTTTTCCCTTCGGGTGTTTAAGGAGAAGCTAGAACAAGTGATTACAAGTGAGAACAAATGTGTAATTATTACATATAGAAATACACATTTTAATTATCCTCTGGAGAAAGTTGTTAGCTGACCTATTGTGGCTACAAGGGAGCTGCCATGGAAAATGAAGTTCCACTTAGGTTACTTAAGTATTTGCATATTTTGCAAGAAAAGCATATGCATAATCATGGAAAGGTGGTTTGGGGCTAAACTAGTGAGAGCAGGTATAAAAATAGATGCATTTGATACCACTTTTTCTTTCACTGTAGATATAACAGCATCTAAATTGTGTTAAAAATCTTCTATTTGGTTCCGGTTATGTTCCGTGAATCTGAGGTGGGAAAAACTTTTCTCCATGGATTCTTACCAATCAACACTGTCACCAATAACCTAACTCATTTAGTGAGGAACCGTAGCTCCTAAAGGATCATGGGATCAGCCAATTCTTGAAGAGTAATACAGAGTCCTAGTTGACAATATTTACTCTGAACTCAGTCACCCTGAGAGCAAGCTTAGTTCTACTATCTTGCCGGGGCTTTATCTTTGGAAAACTTACTTATCTTCTATATTCCTCCAATTTTCTTAAATTAAATATTACATTTATGAGATTAGATAAACCTTGCAAAACATGTAGAACAGTGTCTGAGTAATAACAAAGGTCATATCAATAAGCGCTATCATTATTAACTATCTGGAACACTAATTCTGTGCTAAATCTATCACAATGTCAAGAAACATTATTTTCCTTTTTAATTTAAATGCTCCACCCAACAAATATTTGCCAATTGCTTTATGGTTACCAGTCTATACAAAACAGGTGATGAAAAATTAAAATGGCTCTTCTTTGACTTCAGGAACGTCCCAGATGGTAGGACAATGAAACACGAATATATGTTTATGATGTCATAATTCTCTCTGTGTATGGCCAACAAATTGTGTTGATAGCATGAAAATTCAAGGAAGCAGAGGAGTGTGAGCTAGAGAGTGGTCACTTATGGGGAAGACCCTGTGGTACCTTACGTGATACATACATGTTGCCTGGATTAAAAGGAATGAAAAGACATTGCAAAGGAAGGAAGTTAGCAGGTTGTGGCGTTTTGAAAAGTAGGTTTATTTACCTATCTGGCAGTGAGCAAGTCTTAGCAGCTGCAGCAAATTCTTCCTGTTTAGATAAGCACAGGGGAAATGAACCCTGCCTTATAGGTTAAATTTGGGCCTGAAAGAAAGTTTGAGCACACTCAGAGAACTTTACAGCAAAGAAAAGGTCTACCTAAGATTACATGGAGATCTCAGACACCAATATCATTGCAGCAAAGTCTTGAATTGGATGGACCCTGAGTAGATAAATTCTGATATTTTCTTAGACTCAGATTCTGTGACTCAGCTGCAAGGGCTTCCAGTACAGAAGGAATGGCCTTTCCAAAGTCATTCAAGGTCATTCCTGGGCTATCACTCATCATCCTAAGCCAGCCAACACTTGGTCTTTAAGTGGAAATTAAGGGTACCCCAATAACTATGGTTATGCTAACAGTAAGGTTTAGGGATAGTGTGAGGCTGAGTTTTACTTAGTGCAACAAAATACTTTAGCTTTAGGTTTAGTTTTAGGGAAACTCAAAACTTTGCTTTAGGCTTAGGTTTAGGGCTAGTATGAGTGTTAGGGTCAGGGCACACCAAAACTAGGGCTTCATTGTTAGCGCAAATGTTGACATCATGGTGAGGCTTAGGGTTAGCTTTCGGACACCAAAGAATTTTGGCCTTAGTGTTAGGGTAAGGAAATGCCTAAATGTACTGTTAGGGTTAAGGTTTGGGTTACTTTTAGGGTTAGTGTATGGGCACACCAGTACTTTGCCTTCAGGATGAGGGTTAGGGTAAAGTTTAGGGTTAGTTTAAGTGTTATTTTTAGGGTTAGGGAAACCCAATACTTTGGGATTAGGATTAGGGAAAGGCACATCCAAATGTATATTCAGGGTTAGAATTATAAATAAGGGTAGCACAACTATGAGGGTAAGGACCCCCCAAAGTTTTTAGATTTAAATTTAGGGTACACCAATAATTATGGTTACTCTTATGGTAGAGGTTAGTGTTACTGTGCGGCTCAGTGTTTTTAAGGCAGCCAAATACTCTGCTTTAGGTTTAAATTTAGGGAACTCCAACACTTTGCATTATCCTTAGATTTAGGGCTAGTATCAGCATTAGGGTCAGGGCACAACAATGTGATGGCTTCAGTGTTAGCATGAGGGATGAAGTTATGGTGAGGGTTAGGGTTAGCTTTAGGACATCAAAATATTTTGGCATTCGTGCTAGGGTATGACCCCCTGAAACACAGAGTTAGGGTCCAATTTAGGGTTAGTTTCAAGGTTAGGGTTAGCACATACCAATACTTTGGCTTCAGGATTAGGGATAGGCACACCAAAATTTGGAGTTAGCATTATGATGTTCATGCATGTTCGAGAGTCCGTTAGAGTATAACTATACTTTGTCTTCAGGTTTAGGGTTATGGTCAGTGTTAAGGTTAACTTTAATGGCATCAAAATACTTTGCCATTCATGTTAGTGTTAAAATACCTTGAAACAAAGAGTTAGGGTTCCAGTTAGGGTTAGTTTCAGGGTTATTGTTACTGCACACCGATATTTTGGCCTCAGGGTTAGGGGTAAAGTAACGTTAGGGTTAAGTGTTAGGGTTAGTATTAGGGCACCAAAATACTCTGGCTTTAGTGTGAGGGTTAGGGCACACCAAAACTTAGAGTTAGCATTATGTTTGTGCTTGTTTGAGGGTTAGAGTTGGAACACACCAATACTTTGTCTAACACAGGGTTAGCATTAGGGTTAGGGTTAGTGTTAGGGTTAGGGTTAGGGTTAGGGTTAGGGTTAGGGTGATTGTTAGGGTTAAATTTAGAGCATTACAATAGTTTAGTTGTAGTGTTATGTTTAGGGCACATGGAATCTTAGAGTTAGGGCACAATTTAATTTGGCTTCAGGTTTTGGGTTAGTGTTAGGCTTAGGGTGGGGGTTAGGGCACCAAAATCCTTTGGCCTGAGTTTCAGGGTTAGTGTACCCAGAAAGTTAGAGTTAGGTTTAGGGATAGGTTGATTTTTATGTGTAGAGTTAGCTAACACCGATACTTTGGATTCAGTACTAGGGTCAGTTTGAAGATTACGTTTTGGTTTAGGGGAGCAAAACACTGTGGCTTTAGATTCAGGTTTAAGGTCCCTGAAATCTTAGTGTAGGGTTTTGCCTATAGGTAGGATTATTGTTCTGTTTAATGTTAGTGTCACTCAATAGTCTGCTTTTGTTCATTATCATAAGCCAGCCCTCTCCTGTGTAGCAGGGGCATATGCTGAGCATATAATGCAGATAGGACAGAAAGCCTGTGGTATTCTTGATCTGGCATCTCTCTCACCTGAAATACTATGACCACTCTATGAGCTAATTCTTTCCAAATTGCCTTGCAGATTGTTACAGACAATGATTGTGTAAGATTATATAATGTAGAATCAATCTGATTCTTTCAACTCACAGCCAGTTGTGGGGAGAAGACAGTAGACAGAGCGAGACTTCGGCCTCCAAGACTGTTTCCTGCTCACCCTACACACCTCACCATCTCATTAGTATGTGAATCCTGACTTCATTTTCTCTCTTTGGTGGCAAACACTGTGTAAGTAGAATGTGTACATGGCCTGCATACTTTCCATCCCTCCCTGTCTTTATGATTTAGGTATTGTTGCTTTCCCATTTTCCAGATAAAGAAAATTTTGCTGAGACAGAGAAGCAGCTCATACATCTTTAATGAGCAAAGGCAGGTCTTCGACCTGTCAAATGATGACTATCTAATCATCTCTCTTAGAGACCAAAGTTGGCCACAGGGCTTTGCCACAGGACTTCTGTGGTTATGCTACAGAGGTTTTGCTACACCACGGGGGTCAGGTGCCCAGCTGCTGCTCCTCCGGGATTGGATTAGTTAACTCAGCCTCCCCAGTGCAACTGTCTTCCCACTCGTTCATCCTTGGGTTTCCTAGGGGCCCTTTCCCCTCTCTTATTTAATACCATGTACTCCTCTGAAAATTTATACAGCCATATATTTTTTGACAAAAAGGCATGGCCAAAAGTGGAAGTTCCTGGAATGAATAGCTACTCAGTGATGCATCGAAAACAATGAGCTTGAGGCTGTTTCTTCTGTAACAGAAAAGAATACTGCTTACTTTCCCTCTAGGAGCATGAACTCGCAGCACGAACTCAGATGACACATATGGAGGAAAGACTGTGTAGTAAAGCCCCACACAACAGAAAGTCTTCTTATTCTCTGATAAATTTGCTATAAACAGGTTAAGGAGAATGAAGCTCACATCCCAATCACTGTCTAAGTAAGTTTGTGTGTGTCCCTTATACTTTCTGAACTTCTGTTCTAGATGTGAAAAGTAAGGACACAGGGTTTCTCTCAAGGATTCTGTCAACATTGATTAGTGATTTTCAACTTTATTGTTTTATAAACATTTTAACATTTACGGTAAATGATTATTTGTAGGAAGTAATATGTACCAAAGAATTTATAAAATACAAATATACAGAGATGTTAGATATTAGTATGATATGTTGGAGGAACTTCAGGGAACTAGTGTTCTTTTGGAGGGTCCCAAAGAACCTGTAAGTGAAATAAATTGGACATACATGTTTAAATATCACATTGTTTTCCTTGTGTGAGAAACCAAAAGCATAAATGAGGACCAAAATGGTTGACAGATATTGAGAAGTGGGAAGAAAATGTTCAAATGGGAAGGGGAACAAAGGAAGGAGGAGGGGTAAAGGAAGGAAGGAAAAATGAAAAAAAAGAATAGAAGGAAAAAATGGAAACAACACTTTTGTAAATAAGGAGGTGAAGATGGGCTGAAGGAAGAGGAGGGAATAGAGAAAAAAGAAGAGTCAAGATATATTATGTACAGGTACAAATTCCCTATGATGAATATGATCATTATGTATATCAAAAATGTACCAATGAAATTAATTAAAAAACAGAGCCACGTTACCTGTATGGTGATAGTTCTTCTTCTGAGTAAGTTGCCAGGCAACAAACAGCCTGAGATGAAAGCCTTCTTCCAGTCGTGGGGAATTAAGAAGACTAGCCCTAAGGATAATGCTATCTTCAAAAACGCATGAACTGGACACATCCCTAATGCTCGAATTGTTAAGAGGAGGGTGAATTGGTGGAGCTACCTACGTCAGCCTCAGCCCCTTAGTCTTTGGCAGGGCAGATACAGCAGCATCTTGCTGTGAGCGGTGAGCTGGACAGACCCAGCACATGGAACAGATCAAAGCTTTCCCTAACTCCTGTGGCAAACGCTTCTTTTTTGTCTCTACCTGAAGTTCATTCAGTGGCTGTGGCCTGGGAAACCGTTGGTCTGTAATGTCACCAACGGTTCTTAAGACATTGATTCATGAAGTCAGATGCCAAGAGCTATATCTTTCCTACAGTAAAAGGCAGCATAAGAAAAGGTAAACAGATTGCTCATAAGTTTTAGATGGGTTGCAGGGCTAGGTATATAAGGACACAAAACCCACCTTTGCCATTCAGTGTTTATGTTTTCAGACAAGTGACATATTCTCTTTGCATTTTGTTTCATCACCTGTTCCAAGGGTACAGTAATGCATCCTTCCTGCTCTATGGAAATTACATATTATTAAATGAGATAATGTATAATGAGTTGGGTATTGTGATGGACACATACAATGTGCTCAGATATGAAAGCTATTATTTTGATTTGTTTCTGTCTTTTAGCAACATAGACATAAACATTAAATACACATTCTGTCTTTGCCTGCTGGTGTCAAAGGGAAGGCTTTATTTAGTGATGATCTTGGAATAGCCACTATTCTGGAAGCTGTGGGAGTACAGAGAATTTTGTTTGGTATCCACTATGATTAAAAAGCTCCCCAAACAGTAAAACATAGAGAAGAAAAGTGAGTTGTAAAAGGTGGTATACACATGAGGCATAATGAATGGTACAAATTTAGATAAACAAGTGGAATGGTTTTGGAAAACATTTCACAGAAAATCGTATTTCATGTTATTTAGTCCATAGAGCTGCCAATTAGTGTGTCAATTTTTAATATTAACCAGTATTGTTCCAGGGACCATGCTAAAAATCGTGTTTGATTTAGACCTTAAAGGTAGATAGAAAATGCATGAAGAAGGTGGAGAAATTGGGATTTATTTTCCCATGAATTTAACTGGGTATAAAAAATGTCTGCTTCAACTTTTCCTTTGCTGTGAATTTAAAGATTTACTTATAATTTCTGTACATCTGTGGTCACCCCTACCTTAATGGCTCTGGGAAAGTAGCTCTTTTTATATATTCTGCGAGATCTGAAATTCAATATATTTTTACCTAGATGGAGAGAATTATTTTTTTCTTGAAAAGTAGCTGTGTACATGGCTTCTGTCTTGATTAATGTCATTTCTGTTAGGAAAGACTATAGGTCATGACCTTGAGTGTCTTTGCCCATTCTTGCTGAGTATGCGACAATACTTGAAAGGTAATTGTCATCCAGTCCAGAGCCATATCTGTTGTTAGTCACGGAAGCATTTACCTAGACAAAGATGACTGTGGAGTTGCTGCAGTGTGCCTCTCCAGAGTCTGGGGGCTGTTCTACTTACTGCTTGCTATAAAATGTGCTGGCACCTCAGCTTTAGGCTGTTGGGGGAACCATGCTATGCTCTGAGGGTACAGCTACCAGTTAAGACCATCATACATTATATGGGGAAGTTGGTGCTAAAACTTCTGCTGTTTGCTGTGTAGAGATTCATACTCTGTCTTATTCTGACCTTCTGGGTCTCATTTTCTACAGTTGCACGCATGGAGTTGTTAGCCTGCTTGCTGGCTCAGTCATATTCTGCATTGTTATTCACTGAGCTGTGCTTTTGGGGTTCTTACTGACATAATCTAAATGATATCCCAACTACAATGCCTTAAAAAGATCCTTTGTTCTTCTCCCTGGATCTTGTAATCGCCATGTTATAAGATCAGAAAATTAAAACTGTTACTCCAAAAATATATCTTATATCATGTTTCTTCACATATTTCCTAAGTTTATTCACCATAGTGAAGAAGTATTCAACTAAAATGAAGTCTTATAATTTAGGAATTCTCTTTCCAGGCTTTAAGTAAGGCAGCCTGGACCTGAATCCTACTGATACTGCTTGAAATCTTGATGATATTTGAATAGTTTCTTTATATCTTAGCACCTTGTTTTCTGTGATGTAAAATAGGATTAATAATAGTAACTAACACTGGTTTGCCCAAGGAATGTGTGAGTTAAAATATGAAAAGTAGCTACAACAGTGTCCAGAATATAGTAGAAGCCCAGGAAAACTTAGCCATCATTTTTATTATTTTTACCATGATTTCCAGGCTTATAGCGCTCTAGCTACCTTGCAAGCTTCAGTATCTTTTACATACTGGAAGTTCTCCCTCCTGACCTCACCACAGATAAAAAGACAAAATGCAAATCTTCTGCACTAAAAGGTTCAACTAATTTTACTTCTTTGCTTTTTTTTTTTTTTTTTTTTTTTCTTGTGGTGCCGGGGATCGAACTCAGGCCCTTGTGCTTGCAAGGCAAGCACTCTAATCACTGAGCTAAATCCCCAGCCCCAATTTTACTTCTTTGCTTTAAATACTCTTTACCTTCATGCAGCATAAGACATGATGGACATGTCTTTCTTATCCAACCATGACACATCTTTTGGTTTCCTGCTCTGAGCTACTTGTTATTCCCAATTTTTTTGTCTTTTCATCTCTGTTTTTTTCTCTTTTTGTCCTCGAAATTCAGGGACTAACTTGTATCTCAGAACAGTGAATGGAGCATCAGAATTTCAAGAAATATTTCATTAACCGGAAAAAGAAAGAATAAAGGAGAACAGGGAGGGAGGGAGAGAAGGAAGGAAGCAAGGGCAGAAGGACAAGGTTTGCCAGTTTTAACTGTTTTGAGATATAATTATTATAAGACTTTCTCAGGGCCACTGTCCTCACCAAAATTCAGTCTTCTACCTTTTCACGCAAGTTTCTTCTATCTCAGGAATACTAAAAATACCTTATGGGGTAATACTTATGTTTATACCTACTCATTCTTCCCTCCAGTTTTGTTTGTTTTCTACAGAGTTGAAATAAAAATTGGGTATCCTCCCTGGTATTTGAATAAGTTTGTATATGAGTTTATAAAAGTTTCATTCCTTTTCTTCAGGAAAAAAAAATATATGCCCATCTTTTCAGAGGAAATTTCCAGTTAGTGCCTATTTTTCTGACTTCATTATTAATAGCTTCCTCAATCATTCTAGTATCTTGTCATACTAGTTTTACAAGGAAGTTTTATGATTGAGTTTGTTTAAGAAATCAGAGTTGTGGTCAACTGTTATTCACATGGTAGAGAATATGTAGTTCACCGGTCAGTAGCACGTACTGAGTGTCCTTTGTGTACTAGGACAAGTATTATATGTTTCTTTGATGGCTGAACAGGAGACATCTTGCCCCACGTGTCTTCTCTTCCCACTTTTCCTTTCTTTGCGGCTTAACTGCCTGCAGATGTACATCATAAAATCTCAAGTAAAAGAGCTTAAAACAATTTTTTTGGTTTTGATTCTCAGAAACACAACTTCCTTTTTCCTAACAGAGAAGGAAATTTATCGCCCACCCTCCCCAGAAGTTCAAAGTCATAACCTCATACCAGAAATCGTTGGATGTGAGTATTCAAACAGTGTCAATAGGAAGCTTTCTCTATTTCTCAGTTTTGCTTTCTCCAATGTTGGCTTCATTGTCAAGAAGGCTTCGTCCTCAGGGAGACCCCAAAGATCCAGGCTGATATAGCTACACATCCTTTAGAGAGACTTACATATTACTACTTTTCGCAAGTCTCAATATTCACTTTTATGCCTTTTTGGTTAAGAATCTATATATACCCAGGAGCATGGCAGGTTGAATATACTGACTGCGCAAGCCTAAGTCACGTGGCACCCCCAGATATGAAGTTGGGCTTAAGCAAGTGCAACTGGGAGACAAAACTAGGGCTTCACAGTCAGCACATGTTCGTCTTGGTCATCAAACTGCAGGCTGATAGTTGTCCATTGATCCTTTTCTTTATAAAATGAATATTTCTTTCTTGTTTTGTGGGATTGGGGATTGAA